>OX596279.1:36687247-36972247 GCA_951394225.1 Harpalus rufipes
TTTGTACCTTTCTACAAACTTCTAACACTAGAGATATTTCCTTTATTCTTTCATTCCTTGCCGCCTCTTTCTGTGTCTTCCCTGACATCTATTTCAACATCCTCATCTCTGCCACATTCATTTACTTTTCATTGATATTGACATCTGTCAATTTGAATTATCTGAATATATTAGCAGTTTCCATGGTTAGCATAGCTGGCTGGTTTATGATATTTAATATCTTTATAACTCTTTAACTCATCTATTGAATATGAAGTATAAAATGCAAACAAATCGTGTAGGGAATAATATATTCTTTAAGTTATAATACCGTTAAATGTTAATAAATGATATTTAACTGTAAAATCTTCAAATGAAGGTTCTTCCGGTTGACCAATTATAACCAAAATCTAATCACCTCTTCTTCTGGAAGTAAACTTGAGGAATACAAAAAAATTATAGGTTTGGAATCGTGCGATCCGAAACTTGCGTTACACACACACACACACACACACACACACACACACACACACACACACACACACACACACACACAACACACACACAGAGAGAGAAACACACAGGCACACATACATACAGGCATCATCGTAAAAATGGTAAAATCGTATTATATGAATCCTAAAACGTGTTTATTCACTAAAAACTCATCATTGAACTTTTTGGCCAAAGACAATATCTTCCTTACCTAAAGGTGACGGAAAGTAAAAACAATCATATAATTTTTTTTTCTTAATTCTTTGGCAGTTGCAATAATCAAAAACAAATGATACGTTTGGTAAACGTCAAAAAATTAATACATAAGTAGATTATTTTTTTCAGAATGCAACAGTATGAAGCTAATTTAAATTACTTTCAGAAAATATACTACATATGTATGAGTACATATCATTTCAATTAAAAAATTAACGATGATTTTGTTTCCGGAGTGTCTGGAGAAACCGAAAAAAGAATTCAGGGTCTTTTTTCGCCAAAAAAATCGCATTTCAACTTCTTCACAACTTTGTAATTTATGACTGATTAATAATGAAGAAAATTGGCATTTGTCCTTATTTTCCTATGAAATCGAACTGGTTTTGTCAACAGAAACAAATTGATTTTGTTTACACATGTAGCGTTTTTTATCGTGCTTATGAAGCTATTAAGAATTTGTGGGAAAAATTTCAGAGTGACATATTTATAACCTGACGCGACTGTATTCGAGTATTCTTAGCCGTTTAAATGTCTGCACGATGCACCGTTGTAAGCTAATAAATTTCTCGCGATCCTTTGTCACATAAATATTCGATAAAATGCTTTGATAACTTTCCTATTTGTTTGACTAGTCATTTGTCGACAAATTTTGAGAAATGTTTATATTATTTTTAAAGGACTATTTTGTTGTACACGTGTCAATTTATGTATTGTTCATTATTAATTTGAAGTTTTTTCACACACTTTCATTTTTCATTGAAGGTTGAAAGTGGGATATGAAAACAACATTTATATGAATGAAGATTGGTATTTCACTTTTATAAGGGAATACATTTAAGATTTATATAAACATCTTCAACGACTTTTATAATATATTTTATTTAATACTGTTTTTGTATTATCGTGCAAAAAACTAGGCTAATATATGCTTTTTGAAAAATAAAAGTAAATCTTTATTGCAGTTCAATGGGAATGAAGAATAAAAAAAAAATTAAATATTAAAAAAAAACAGTACGATGGCTTATGTAGTAAACTTTTAGTTGTGAGTTGTTTAAAAACACAAAATAAGTGTCCGCAAACTCAAAATTAGTGCAGTTCTCGCACTAGTACGCAAAATAATTAAAACAAGGTTTTTGTTTTATTGTCATGAAAGTAATTATCAATCGTTTAAAAATACCATACATACAAGTTGCACATGGAAAAATTCATTACATACATTTCGATTATGGAAAAAATATTGTTTGTAAAAAATGCTACAACATGCAAATTCGTTTCAGAATCATCAATTTCCCGCACTTGTTATGAAAAGAACTACTATTCTCTCCCAGATAAAATAGAGAAACAGATAGATATTATTAGCTTGTCTAATTTAAATAGATTTTATTTAAACCTTATTAAGAAACCATGCTCTATAATACGTAATTCATATAATAGTTGATTTTGTAATGATCATTGAGCAATGATAATAATTGTCATGGATTAAGAATTGAAACTTTAAATTATGAATTATTTTCTATTTTCTGTTAGACGCATATTGCAAGTTAAGTAATAAATCAAAATTATATATTTATCAAAACTTATCACAAACTAATGTAATTTAATTTCATTTAGTTAGAAGTGCAGATTTTTATTTGTATTACTGGATCCGTGATCCGCCCGATCCGATAATAATTGTGAAACGAAAAGCGATTACATCAGGTCCTTGCACACATTAATTTAATCCTCGAGTGAGTATGACAAAAGTGCGCGCGCAGACGTAGGCCCACGGTTTAGCTAACGAGATTGTTAGCAGGTTTTTATTGGAGTGACCATGAGCGATTTAACATTCCTCTGTGTGCAATACCGGAGCCACATTCACACCGTCTTTCTCTGCTGCTAACTAGAATGTTCATTTGCAATTTTCACACTGCAATTTATGCTTGTAAATATACTAAACGTTTAATGAAACCAACACTGAAAAAAGAAATAAACATTATCGTTGTTGTCATTCGTAAAAGAAATTAAAAATCCATAAAGATTTTTTAAACACTTGGAAATTTTAATTATGTTATTATCCATTTCTGGGTGTACTAACCTGCTTCTATTCACAAATTTCGGTAATGATGATGTAGGAGGGACACGCTACAATAAGATGCTTCATATTTTAGAATTTTATTTTAAATATATACAAAATTATTCGTACTTTACTTTTATCGGTAAAATGTAAAAATAAAAAGGGTTTCCAAAAAAGAAATTCATTTAAAATATTAATCAGTCTTTTTTCGATATTTCAAAATCAGATGATAGTCATCAACATTTTTTAGAAATGTTAATGTACTTTATGTAATAGTGCTGAAAACAAATTATACACAGAACACAGAATTATTCGTACACTTATAAAATTATTTAACACGTAATACTACACTTTAGTATTTGATGGGATACTTCTACTAATTACAATTTCCAGTAGCCTAGGAATTGATTTTGTTAAATTAGATGATATGGAAGGTGGAATTTTTGCCCATTCTTCAGTCGAAATGTCGAATTCGTCCGGAATTAGCTAAATAGTGGAAAATATTTTTTGCGGGGTCGCCTATCTAAGTTCCGATCATAAATTAGGGTTACTGGGAAGTATTTTAAGTTGTTTCGGTATGTTGTAGAACAGCCATTCCTTAACAATAAGTGCTGTTTGGAGGAAAGTAAACCATATGATACATAAATAACTATTGTTGCAAATATTTGCAACGGATACAGCTAGTTTAAAATAAATATTTCATTAAATTTTACAGTCTTAATTAATACTTTTATGTTTTTAGTAACATCTTTTCAAAACAGAAAATTGTAAGCTGCAGAATTTTGCATCTTATCTGCTGTATTTGAATATTGCTTAACATAAAATTCTCCTTTTGTATATTTACCTAAAAACTTTTAAGCAAAAAGGCAATTTCTTGGTCTGTGTGAAGTTTCCGTTCACCATTCACATCTCTTTCAATTTTCGAGTTAGTCCTGAAATATTAATAACACAAAACCAACAGCTTAGAGGTTCCAATCTGCTCTCACAGCTCTCAAGCTGACACCATCGCGTTCGCGATGCTTTTATTGTTTTCCTCTTCGTCTGCATACGGCGGCAGCGGCAGCGGCAGCCAACTTCGATCGCTGGATCTCGGATAGAACAGAACAGAAAGAACAAACCGGTGTAGTCGGTTAAGTGTCGTATGCGTGTGTTTGTTTGTGTGAATGCGTGTGTGTTGTGTAGGACTCGGCATGGTGCGACTTCGTTCATGGTTGTTAACCCTGACAAGGCCCGTCTTAGGAGATTTCTCTCCTACCATCTCATAAATTATTTTCAGGCTGCCGCTTCGAAAACGGGCCACGGTTTTGCATTGTTTGTTCTACAAATGAAAAAAAAAATAGTTCTATATTATTTTATAACAACGCTAACGTAGGTAACAAAAGTTTTGGCACAAATTAAAAAAGTTCCATTCTTTTTTTTACAATAATGAACACTGTTGTGTAAACATGAATATTATTTGTATTCTTTTTGATTAAAATCTCATCTCAATTTACTTCAGTTGTTTTTTTTTTGTTCTAAGCTAAGTGGTACTAAGTGTACTCACATTCCCCTTTACCTGTGAAATAAACTCAAAATGATCTAAGCCATGGCTGTTCAGTGGAAGGGGTAATGTTATGAAACGTTGTTCTTTTCATATACAAATCAGTTCAGTTCATCTCAATTCGCTTATCAATTGAACTGAGCAAAAATATTCCAAAAATAATTTGTGTCCAAGTTAGATTAAGTTGAAATTAATTGAGATTAGATTAGGTATCGTTAAATTAACTTAAATTTCATTTCAGTTATAATTAATATAATAATTATAATATGTAATTATAACTAAAACTAATACGCCCTTAACCGTAAAATTATAAAATACGTATTTAGTTTATTTTGTCATTTTAAGGTTAAGGGGTAATTGTATTAGTTTTAGTTACTGGTAATTTATTTAAAATACTAATCTAATAACTAGCAGCCAGTGAAAACTTATGAAAGTACCTATTTTCAATATTATGAAACTTGAATTGTAAAAGGTAAGGGTAGTTAGTACATTAGTTGTACAGATTAATATTCACATCTCAGGTAAAGGTCAATTACTTCCTCTGACACGCAATTTGGTGCGTAAATTTCGCGTAAGGCGCTGGACGATAAATTTTCTATATAAATTTTTCAAAGCTTTAAATAAATTCTTCTTGGCAACTGCTCTTCATTTTGTACTTTCCTATCATTATCGTGCATTTTCTTGCTTATCAGAGCCCAAATTTTTTCTATTTTTTGTATTAGAAAGAGTGAAGTATGTGAAGCACCTCTGTATACTAGTTGCGCTTGCGCAGCTACATATTTTGAGCATTTTGTCTGTTTCGGTAGTTTAGGTTATTTCTAGCTCTACTGTCATATGTGATACATAGAATTTGCGACCTAATTTCCTAAATTATGTTCCAATCGTGAATCGTGTTTTTCGAAGCCTCTACCATTCTAAGAGCATTTGCAGCACTCAAAACCCAAAGCCGACCTCTTTTAGAAAAATTAACTTCTTGTCCTTTATAGTTCGATATATTGTAGGAACAGATATACACATTTTGATTTCTATTAATCTTACAATATCTCCTTTGGATATTTGTCCAACTAAATTGTAAATACCTTTTCTTAATTAATTTGTACGATATTGTTTGTGAACTTATTGACAAAAACTAACATACCGACATAGGTGAAATAATAATAAAAATGTATTTGTTTGTAGTGCAATAAAACTTTGTAGCAAGATATTCATAGTCTGTGTAAAGGCACTAATAATTTCAAGAATCGTTAAATATAATCGTTATTTGGATGAAAGATTGTTCACTTATAAACACTATGATGCTTAAATTTATTAGAGCCGCTTACCACGGTGCATTAAATTTTACATTTTAATACGAGTGTTAATGGAGCTTTATTATAGAATTAAGAATACATTGTGTCATGCACAACACCTAGCATAACTAAATGCAGTTAAAAGAAATCTAAAATATAGAATATATTCAAGATTTTTAAAGAATTTTATCAATTATCTGCGCAATACTATAAGCGCAGATTGAAATTTTAATAGTTAGTTTTTCAACATTTGGTTATTCTTTGTATATTATTGCTTAGAATTATTTTTAATACTTAACATTACTTTCTGCGTTTAATGTTTACCAATAGGGTTTCCATTCCAAGGCAATTGGCTTTATTTACAAATTACTGATCGGTAAGTGATGTGACCAGAGCTTATTTTACAAATAACAACAATTTTTTTTAATATGTCAAATCTTATTTTATAAATTTTGTGCGTCGATCGTGCTAAAAACGTAATAAGCGCTACGGCAGTCAGTGCTCTTCTACCGGTATCGGATGTATTCGAGATCTCGTTTCGACTTCGTCTTTGATCTCCAAAATCATCCTCAACCTGTAGGAAGCACTTACTGCCCTTAATACTTCAATAACTATTTTATTTTTTACTCATATTAAGAATTCCAATAACAATCCAATAGAGATTAGAAAAATCTGCATTGAAATCCTGACGAGTAGTTATAGTTGTTTTAAGCTTTGTTGATCTTAGAGGATCATCATAAAATGGCCAAACGGCTCTCAATTACGTTTACAAAAATGATTGGTTTAAAATTAAATGAAATAAGCGAAATATTGTCTATTATAAATATATATATATATATATATATATATATATATATATATATATATATATATATATATATATATATATTTTACCAGTTAAAAAATATACACATAAGCAAGTATTTAAATCAAATACACATATTCTGCGGTAATTTTTTTTCCTGTGTTACATATATCACAATATTTTTGAGTGTCTGTATGGCGATATCTCGTACAGAGTAAAATTTATCAATATCTATCATTTGAAATAAATAGAAGGTATTTTGATTAGCAGACTTCCCCTCCTTCCTTAATACAGAGTGGAGGATAAGTCGCTTTAGCATTCAAAAATTGTGTATAAAAAATATCAGCAAGAACTGGCTCTTTCTGCGGCATTTTCCATATTTAGTTCCAGTACTAGAATTTCTTCCAGACGAATGTTGTCCATAAACTGCTGGATAGCCTCGGGATAATTGACGGATCCTTTAAGTAGAAGAAGTAAAGAAAAAGTCTGGTGTTGACAAATCGGGTGAACGTGGAGGCCAATTGAAACATGAATTTATTCGCTCTGCAAAATTTGCCTTAGCAGCTGTTTAGTTACTTGCTGTTATTAAATACTAAAGTGACTCTTGGACCACTTGAATAATTAAGATCTAATATTGCCACTTCAAATAACTTTGATATTATCTATAGTATGCACAATTTTTGTACCACAGCAGTGGAAGATAGTCATTGAAGATATAAACGTAATGTTAATGGTAATATTCAGTTCCGGAGGGAAGTTGCCATTTAAACTTGGGCAGGTCCGACACTGCGTTTAAATACTCCGATTGTGTTACAGTGGATAACGACTGCCGTGTTCTTGGCTGGCCACTTGTTCAAGCCCAAGCCTCTTCGCAAGTAGCCATTTATCCGTGTTTTTCGCATTTTCCAGACGGCTGGTTAAGTCCGTCCAGGAGTCGCATTCGCAGTCTTGAGAGCATCGCGCTTGCATTGCATTCCGCCGCAAAAATAGCAGATAATCGTGAACCGATAAGTTGCGCTTGCGTGCGCTAGCGTAGCTGCACAACTTTCCCGGTGGCCTTCGCGCTACGTCATCGATCCCCGTGCGCGCGCATTCCTCCACAACACTTACACTTGCAGTGCCGGTTCTACATTTTTGGGGCCCTCAACGAAACGACTCTTCATCAAGGGCCCCTTCTCCATACGTAAAAATGCAGCTGCCAGTTATTGATATAGTTAATATTCATAACATAGGGGTTCATTATACTTATCTATGAGAAAGAAGTTTAGCTTATAAGACAATTTCCTTAAATAAACTTTTCCAAATTTATTTTTCACTACATATATCCTACGTTATATTAATTGTAATAACAGTAACTATTTTGTTCTGTAATTTTTTTATGTAAATCTAAATCGAAAACGATTTGTAGGTAGCCTGCTCCTCAATAGGAGCAGGCGGCAAAGCTCAACGTAAATAAATAAATTAATAAATATATCATCACGGTATATTACCCACTGCTGGGTGTGCCAATCTGCTTTGTATACAGATTTCGGTAATGATAATGACATATTTGTACCGTGCGGATGTTTACCAGGCGTCACCTCACGGACTCTCATTGTTGGCGTGGAGAGTGCCATTTAAAATTTGAAATATTTCTTTTGTTGTCGGTCAGATCGAATCTGGTTCCCCAGATTCGCGACCAGACTCAGGCACGCGGCCATATACTGTTGCCGCGGATAATTTTGAATGACTTCACTAACAAGGACAATTTTTTTATTGTATTTCTATCCTAAAAGTACAATCAGTTAAATACACAAGAAACAATATTAATTATTATTATTAGTTATAACTAAAAATTAATGTTTCTCAAAATGATCTGCACAAATACTTGCTTTTCATTTTGGACTTAAATTTTATTATTCTTTTTTTCTTTCACCTTTTGGTAAATTATAAAGATTACTTATACTTTTTCGTATACCTACTACAAGAACGCATATGTTTAAAGAAGAATCCATATAACTTACTACCGAATTCTCCAATTATGAGCACAAATTTTATTACATAGTTCTAGAAAGTATATGGCTATGGTGGCGTCATAGTTACGCTATATCACCACCGTCTGTTTCCATTAAAAGAAATAGAAAATATGCGCAATTGGACCTGCGCTAATTAAGTCAATGAATGTCAAGAGTCTTGGTAACGTGCTTGTTATAATAGGATCCGTGGTTTTTTTTTTCAAAATTTAGGACAATTTTAAAAAACTTTCACTGGTGATTCAAAAGATTTTTGAAAGGTAAAATAAAATAAAAATCATCGAGGATACAAGTATTTTGACGTTTCGTTTGACATCCCAGTTGACAGTGTTAGGTGCCATTTTACTTAATATACGCCATGCGCAGATAAGATAAAAAGTGATAATTTATAAATTGGAAAGGTCTATTGTTATTCGTTAAGCTCATTTTTTTCTCAAACAGAGTTTTTATTCACGTAAATTGATCTATTTCATTTCAATACTTCTAAAAATTAGAAAAAAATATTGTTCAGCAATGACTACATTTTATGACATAACCCTTACAAGGTAACGGCCCACATCTTATGGCCAATTCGCCGTAAGTACAGAGACGGGTTTACCCGGTAAAAATAAAAATTCCAATCCGCCTCTGATTGCACTCTCGGCGACGTCGTGTTGCGCTCTCTGCTCTCCGAACTCTCTGGTCTATCTCCTCTCCGCTCTATTCAAACCGTAACAATCTGCATTGTTATTTATAACGCGCCGATTGCTATAAATACATTCAACGCATTTTTCATAGCGCCTACCACTGCCACCATGCATATTTAAATATTTCTTTATCGATTCATTAACCCATTAATTTAACTTTTCTTTAGAAATCGACCCGAGTTTCTTCTAATTATTTCATTTCAATTTAAAAAATAATTAAGAAATTTTTGCAAAACAATTAGTAAACCGTGTCAACTTTTTAAATAAAGATAAATGAGATGCGCATTAAGATGAGATTTAAGAGATTATTTATTTTTTCTGTAATGTTTATTTATTTAGCTGATGTGTGGCTCACTACGAGTGCGTTAACAGGGCCGGATTAACGAAGGGTCGACAAGGGTCTCCACTACAATAAATCCTGTCCTGGTTATAACCTTCAAAACCGAAATACGCCCATTTTCTCCAAAATCTTCAAAAAAACTGAAATTCTAAAATTTTATATTACATCACAACGCTGATTCCATATTTTCAAACCACAGGTCGATATCGCTTTTATTTTTTGGGATATTTACTTGTAAAACTTTACTCATTTCTAGGTTACGATCAACAAAACTCGATTCTACAGACATTTACATATCTACATATATCAATTTTCAGTAAATTTGTCCAATTAGCTCAGTTTACACAGCCAGCTGAAATCCTAGATGTGGTCAAAATGGCACTATAGATTTTTTAATATTTTTGGCCATTTTCAATGATTTTACTCTAGAAATTGTATCTATTGTTCAAAAAAACTTGTGTACTTATTTAATATTGCTCGTAGAATCGAATGGCGAAGTCGCCATAGTCGTATCTCTAACCATTCTTGGGTCATTGTTCAAAAAAATAATATTTTTGATGTCGAAATTTGAACGCAAATATCTCGGACACTAAAAAGAATATTAATTTGCGATTTGAAAATTTAGAATCAGTTAATGAGGTACTACCAATTTTTTAAATTATTTTTTTCTGGAAGAACAGGATGAACAAAGAATTTTACTGCAAACGCGACTTAAATATTTTACGTAATAAACGAGATATGAATTTTTAAAGTTCAGAATTTGGCGAGTGACGTAGTTCCTCAACACTTTAGTTATATATATATATATATATATATATATATATATATATATATATATATATATATATATATATATATATATATACTTATATGTTATATTCATGAAGAAATTTTTATTAAGCATAAATAACATAAGAATAAAATGCATTTTTTTCTTAAATTATGGAACATTGAAACAGTTTGACCATTTTTTGACAATATTATGACACAAACTACAGCGGCGGATGGCCCTAGTGTTTGCCCATTGATAGTTTCACGGTGGGCGGGCATACACGACGGGCGGGTCTCACTTTTAAAATTAGGCAACCACTTAAATTGCTTATGAGATGATGTGTCATCCTAATTATTAATCGACATCAATCGCTTGTAGTTTGCGAACTAATTAAAACAAACTTTTTTCACTAATACCCATTAATTTACATATATTTTCGCCTTCTTATCTAAGATAAAATTTGACTATGGTATAGTACCGCACTGAAATGTACATAAATGTATACGTAGTTTTCTGAAAATTTTAAAAATTGTACCCAAATGTTTGTATATCGTACATGAGTTTTGAGGGGTATAATAACTCAAAAATAGGCAGACACAGACTTGTGTGTATCAGCAGTTTATTTTATGGAAATCGGGCCTTCATTACTATAAATCCGGCCTTGTACTCCTCATAACAGTCTGAGTAGAATGTAACATCCCACAAAGGGAAAATATGATAATTATAGTAACAAATTTGTTTATTCTTTGTTTGTCTGCAGTGTTTATTAGTATTAAACTAGTTTCATGAAATTAAAGCAAATGTTGAAAGCAATATGAGTAACGTACTATTATCCAAATATTTTTTTCTAATAACCTTGGTCTCAATACGAGAGGTAAATAAAAAGAGTAGTATCATATTTGTCAGTACAATTGGTGTTTACATAACAAAACATAAATTAGTTAGTAAGTCGACTTTCCTGTATCTCGTCTAGTCGTCTAGACAAGGTTTAGTTATTTCGGTGATTGTGATGATGAAAACAACCCTATTTTTATTTCTGGCGAGGAAGGGTGGCGAAGACGCGCGCCTTTCTGGCGCTGTGCGATGTTGCCAGTGTTGGCGTTGATGCTTGGAACGTCAGATGAATGTGTTCCTATTAATAACTTGACAGCGGTGTAAAAATATCGATACTCCTTAGTTAGCCTTCCTCAGGAGTTTTTACTTACTGAGTGCTAAATGCCAGTGTGTAATAATAGCGTTGCGCGTTGTCAACGTCGCGGCGCGGCGCGCAAAACAGGTGGCTACGCACAAGATTCTACTCGTTTACATTCTTTATGGCCGAGTGCACCAAGTGACTGCTTGTGGTTTTGACAATCTGAGTTGGTATCCAATTGACAATTATGTATGCTATAAAAAGAATCCCTGTGATCTACTTTTCATATAACATATAAGTGCGATTATTGCTAAACATTTTCTACGATAACAAATACCGTGACTATCTATTGCTATTTTACGGCCATTAAAAAAGTTTTTGTCATTCAATTTCGTGTAAAAAGTAGATTATTTTATTATAGTTTTGAAATGGTAAAAAGTTTGAAAAATATGGACAGTATTAGACTCCGTACACCTTAAGATCAAGCCGGCTACGTCATGGCTAAGTTCTCCAGACCACGCCTCCAACAAATTGTCCAGTGGCGTGCAAAATACTAGTCCGAGCGCCAAGCGCTTCTATTTTGCAAAAAAAATCAGACTAGGAATGTCAAAGGACCCTATTGGAAAATATCTCATTCGATTCAGATTTTGTGCACTATGTATTTATGAAAAATTTGCAAACATCCGGGATGGAATTAGCTAAAAAAATACATTTTTCGCAAATTTTGGCAAATTAAAAAATATCAATTTTTAATGTTTATCTTGTAATATCTCAGGAACTGTATGAGGTATTGTATTCAAATTCTACATACTTATAAAAATAAGATTAAGCATCTAATCTGTCAAAGATTTATTGAAAATTTCAAAATACTTTTAATAACCGAATAAATAAAATATTATTCTTGGTAAAATTCATGTATTAGAAAACTACTCTATTACTAAATCTCGTCCTTTTATGAATTTTATAGTACATACATCGAAAGAATGTGAATAAAGGTCCAAAATTATTTTTAATGAAAAAATTAATTCAATATATTGTTTATGTCACGAGTTATTAACAGTTTATTATACGAAAGAACGTAGCGTCGCGCGCTCGGCGCGTGATCATAGGCACTATAAAATTCCTAATAGGACGAGCACTTTTCTGACCTACAATTAAATTACAAAGATTGGAGACAAAGATATTTTCCTACTTCTTTGAAAAATAATACTATAAGTAAATAATGAGGATTCGTTGGCAATTTAAGATGTGTTGATACACGTTTCAACTTGCATCTTGCTTGTCGATACTTAGTAACTTCAGTCAGTCAATTTTAGTAAATGATATTCTGAGAGGTTCTTTAGCTAAAATTATTTTATGAAAAGGTGTTCAAAGAAAGTTGGTGTTCAGGGACAAAGAATTGGGAGTCAGGGATATGAGATTATAAATAATGTCATAGCTTTTATGCAACAACACGTTTAATTCTAATAAAACAATTTACTATTTTGTACGTTTTTCTTTATTACAATTATTTTTGCTTATATAAATCTTTATTTTTAATTAAAATATGGATTTTTAATTGAATCATTATTAAATATATTCCTATAATAATATTTTTAAATTTACGACCAGAAATAAACGCTTTATTATGGCACGTAATTAGCCCCCAGTTTTAAAAAAAATTGATTAGCTTATGAGTTCGGACTGCAGCCAACCATGAACGTCTACGTCACTCTCTCTCCCTTATCTACGCATCGGCCGATTGATGACGCAAATGGCTTGAAATTGTACGGAGTCTACATTTATTTTGATTTATAGTTGCTAGTTTCTAAGTAAATATATCGGTTACGGTTTTGTTTAAAAATCATCGTTTTGGACTATATTTTAACATGTTTTTCAAATCTGTTTTAAAAAACAGGTTTCTTGTCCAGGTTCAACTAAATCGTAATAATTAAAAAAATCAAATATAAATTTTTTATTTGAATTCGTCACTAAAGTGCACAAAAATCGTTAGTAAAAGTTCAGAAATCGGCGCTAAAGTAATCCAATATATGACGGTTTCATGCAAATGCTGTGATGCCAACCTTACTATAAGATAATTTGGATAGGCGTACGAAATAGTAAATTTATACGTAAAATGATAAAAAAATATGTACAAGAAGAACGAATTAAATAATTCCGATGTCCGATGAAGAATATTGAGATTATACACATAATTTTGAGTATTTATTACGATAACTTCAATGTCCGGAGGTTCGAAACACAGAACATAGTTCGTGACAGATTTGTCAACATAACTTACAAATATTCCCTTCATTTTTACAAAATTTCGATTTCAAATAAAATAATATAGGCACCTCGGCACTGAAGTTCCTTTTTATCACTCATATTATGGTTTCTTTTTTTCGGCGCTGCGGGCTCCACAACTAAATTCGACATTCGTGATAAACAGTAAAACTTCATTACCTTAATACATAAATAACTATTATTTTATTAGGTATTAATGAAGAATATAATTAATGTAATTTCTTGTAAACCCTTATCCAAATAATTAGATTTTATTATCTGTAAATGAATTGTTATATTGAAAAAGATCATTATTATAATTTTTTTTTTAATTATCTGAAAGTATTATTTAAAAATAATTTATTTTGCTCGAGAAATCCTGATTTAAACTGTAGTCGTTTTCCTAGTTTTTAATAACATTCATTATTCATTATACGTAAGATCACACCATTTTTTTCAAATTACTTATGCAACAATCTGCTGATATTCCTATCCAAACATACTACTTTTACTTCGTCCACATTCATAACAGCATTAATGCAACCTATTCTATTCTTACACTTAGTCACAGGTTTGGGCTAAATACTTTATAAAAGTAATGAAAAAAATCTGTTGTGGCCAGCATAATACCTCTCGCCACTTCAATTTTAGATTACATAAGTAGGTATTATTGTCTTGAACATTTCTTGTATACCTAAACTTTACACCAAAAATTGTACTTACACCTATTCTTTGTATTTAGATTTAATTTTAAATTCATTCTATGAAGAAGTTTTGTCCTACTCTTCTAATTTTTCGAGATTTTTCCAATTCATTGTCGGGTTGATAGGTATTTCTGAAAGGGTATATTTAATATATCTATAATTTTAAGTATTTAATTATTAATACAATAAGAAATAATATATATAATTCCTAGAAAAAGTCTTTTTCACACTAACATTTACTTGTCAATTACAAACATTTTAATTTTTCAATTGGTTTCCTTATTTGGGCTGTGAGGGTTATTACAACAGATTATTTTATATATTTTTTTAATCTGCAAATCTATAGAAGATATAATAAAAATCTATAAATGTAACAGATAGAAAATTTAATTTTCTGTAATACTTATTTGCAAGAACAAAAATTTTCAAAAAATATTTAGAAGATTTTTTTTAAGAATCTGCTACTTCCGGTTGTCCAATTGTTACCAAAATCTTTTCAGCTCTTCCCATTAATGTCCAATTGAGAAAATTTCTATTTGACATTAATCACCTTGTTAAAATGAATAATTTATATTTGCTTCTCTTCACTTTTTACCTCTCGCTAAGAGAGGTAATGGATTCATGCTAAAAATGTGTGTGTGTGTGTGTGCGGGTGTGTGTGTGTGTGTGTATGTGCGGGTGTGTGTGTGTGTGTGTGTGTGTGTGCGTGCGTGCGTGCGTGCGTGCGTGCGTGCGTGCGTGCGTGCGTGTGTGTGTGTATGTTGGAAGGACGGTTACTCAAAAACCATAAGACTTTAAATTTGTTTCACTACGTATTTCCCAATCGGACATTCATGGGAAGATCTGAAAAGGTTTTGGTAACAATTGGACAACCGGAAGTAGAAGATTCTTGAAAAAAAATCTTCTAAATAATATTTTTTGAAATTTGTTCTTGGTAATATTAAAGAAAATTAAATTCTCTATCTGATACATTTAAATATTTTATTATATATTCTATAGATTTAGAGATAAAAGAAATATAATATGTAAAATAATCTGTTATAATAAATTTTACAGCCGAAAAAATGGCCATGGAAAATAGTTGAAAATTTAAATTGTTTGTAACTGACAGATAAATGTCAGTGTCAGAAATCCGGAGACATTACTGAAGACTTTTTCTGGGAAGTACATACATTATATTATTTCTTAAAGTATTAATAGCTACATATTTAATATTATAGGTATATTACATATATCCTTCAAAAATACTGTCAATCCTGACAATGAATTGGAAACAATTCGAAAAATGAGAAGAGGACAAAATTTCTTCATAAAATTAATTTAAAATTAAACAATCTAAATATAAGGAATAGATATATGCGTAAGTAGAATTTTTGGTGTAGAGTGTAGGTATACAAGAAATGTTAAATACAATAGGGCGCGAGCAGTCATGTGATTTTGTTGGCCTTGTCAAGCAGATATGGGGACCCATGTCAAAATGATAGCTAGTAATTATGGATATAGATGTCAAATATCATATTTTCTCATTCTAAATTCAGTGATTTTCCAATTCCATGTGGAGCAGAATTAAATGTTAAATATCTAAGGCATACGACAAGTAAATTTTAAACTCCTGGTGATAAATTAACTACGTAAATTTAGAAAATCTTGAATTTTTTAATGAAAAATTCTGACATTTGACATCTATGTACATAATTACTAATTATCATTCTGAAACGGGCCCACACATCTGCTTGTCAAGCCCAAAAATGTAACATTACTGTTCGCGCACTATACTTATGTAACCAAAAAAAGGAAGTGGCGAGAGGTATTGTGCTGGCCACAACAGATTTTTATTATTGCTCAATTAATTTTTCTTAAATTTTCTAAATTTTTTATTATATCCTTCTTTAAGTCATATTTTTTTTCTTAATTTCTTTAAGTATTTTCCTTGTTATTGGTATATAAATTAATTTTATTACTTTAACAATTGTGTATCTCTTCTTAAATTAATTTTTATCCTGTCCTATAATTGGGATTTGCCTGTTGGACAGTGTACTTTAAAATAAATATATAAATAAATAAATAAATACATAGTTAAGCAGATATTAAATCTTAGAGTTTTTGAGAAATCGTCCTTCCAGCACACACATAGAGACACACACACGCACACACACACACGCACAAACACACATACACACACAAACATACACACAGACACACTCACGCACGGAGACATCATCGTAAAAATGTTAAAATAGAATTGTAGGGACCTTAAAACGTGCTTATTTACTAAAATCTGGATACGCGTTTTTAGCATGAATCCAATAAAAAAGGTAAAAATTTAAGATAAAGCACAATATTATATTTTTTATCAAAGGGTAATATTTAACTTTTGGTTAAATAATGTACATTCGTCCGTTAATATTAATAAATAATCGATATTTGTTAGGAGATTCAAAATTCTCTGTTATTTTTAATCATAATTTTTTTATATACCAAATCATTTTTTGTGTCATGATTCGAAATCCAAACATATTTTCATATACCTCAGTGCGTCATTTTCGCAGAAGTCACTCACTCTCCTTTTCACCACTTATAACTAATTAATCGTTCGATGAAGTCTGTTATTGTTAGAATGCCAACGCTGACAGATAAACAAAAAGGATTCTATGATGGTTTTAATTTCCGAACAGGCTCAGTGCTTTGGCTTCTTCGAGCGATGATTCAGCAGTTATAAACTACGATGGAATTGCTAGAAGGCAATGCTCCGGATAATCTTTATTGAAATATCAAGAAGTAAATACCCTCTTTCAAAACAACAGGCCGTTATATTCTTCTAGAAGGAAACATTGTCTTCGGATGTGGATTCTCTTACAAAATTCAATATTTTCGCAATATTTCTACTTTAGTTTAACATTATCTTTTAAACAAATTGGGAAGGGTATGTAAATATAATTTTTAATATTTCTTACTTGGGTTTTATTTCTTAAGTAATCGACTTTTGAGCTAATACTTATAATGGGAAGGTGAAAAAATTCAATGATGAGTTTTAGTGAATAACTACGTTTTAAGGTCCATATAATACGTTTTTACCATTTTTACGATGATGTCTGTATGCAGAGCTGGGAACTACTTAAAGTAAAAGTACTGGAAGTATTACTTTAAATACATCTAGTATTTACAATACTTTACTTAAAATACTTTTGAAAATTAATACTTAGTACTGTACTTAAAATACTTTTTTTCATAAAAAGTACTTCAAATACTTTTTGGTATTTACAGTATCCAAAAGTATTTAAAGTAACTTAAGTACTTTAAATACTAAATACTTCACGCATGCGCAAGAACAGATTTCTGTGTGTTTCGTACACTACTGTCAACATAGGTTTGAGCAAGTATTGATAGTTATTAAAGTTTTCGCTATCTACAGTTTTAATCGAATAGTTGAAGACGTAAATAAAGATAAAGCAAGAAGTAATTTTGAACAACTTATTTACGTGCTCATCAATATTATAGAACTAAATAAGTAAACATTTCTTTTACTCCAAGGCGTGAAGTAGTAGCTACAAACATTAATCACAGTACGTGAAGTGTGACATAATAGAGATGCGTAAAATGCAATGCATTTCTTATGGAGTTTATTTTAAAACATTTTATATACTTTTTCTTAATAGGTATGCATTATTTATTAACTGTCTTATTGGATGAGAGTGATATACAAACAGGTACCTAAACTCGATAATTTTTGTCATTTTGTTTTAACTGATTTCATTAAAAAATACTTAGTACTGGTACTGTAAGTAGGTAAAAAAATGTACTTAAAGTATTACTTTACTTAGTATTTAAATAATTTTCTTGTGAGTATTTAGTACTTAAATACTTTTTACCTTCCGTCACCTATAGGTAAGGAAGGTATTGTCTTTGGTCAAAAAAATCGGTGGTGAGTTTCCATTGAATAAGCACGTTTTAGGGTCTTTACAATACGATTTTACTATTTTTACGATGATGTCTGTATGTGTGTGTGTGTGTTCGTATGTGCGTGTGTGTGTGTGTGTGTATGTGTGTGTGTGTGTGTATGTGACCGTTTTTTCCTGCACGATATCTCCAATACTAGAATTCCAAAAATTACAATTCTTGCGTATTCCTCTTCCTTACAACCATATGCAGACTTGATTAGATTTTGGTTATAATTGGTCAACCGGAAGTACCCTCATTTGAAGATTTTAACAGTTTTTCTTGAAAAACTCAGTTAAATGTTATTATAACTTAAAGAATATATTATTGTCTATACGATTTGATTGCATTTTATATTTCATATTTAACAGATATAGGATTAAAGAATAATAAATATAAAAAAATTCATATAAATTTCATAATTCAGCCAGCTATGCTAACTTAACCATGGAAACTGCTAATATATTCAGGCCAGGTAATTCAAATTGACAGATGTCAGTATCAATAAAATGTAAATCAATGACAGAATAAGGGAAGTAACTCTAGTGTTAGAAGTTTCTGGATATAAGAAAGACGATTACATTGGTTTGAACATGTCATGAGAAGCGATGAATATATTAATAGAAGGTGGAAGAAACATAGGAAGACCAAATATAAGATGAAAAGATTGTATTGCAGAAGACTTGAGAGAAAAGGAACTGAATGAGGAAGACACGCAAAACAAAAATGAGTGGATGAAGAAAATAAAAAATAGCGACCCCCTAACGAATGGGAAAAACTAAAGAAGAAGTAGATGTCAGTGTCAAGTGCAATTTGCATAGTTTGTTTATGAAATAACTTTACTGGAAATATAGCATCTTTTGCAAAAAAAAAAATATGTATAGGGCGCGTGCCTTTGGCAAGCAGATATGGGAACCCGTATCAAAATGACAGCAATTAATTATGTCCATAACTGACAAGTGTCATAATTTTTCATTCAAAATTTCATGATTTTCTTATTTCATGTGGTTTGTTTGTTATCAGGAGAATGGAATTCAGTTGCCGAGAAAGGGAATCATAAAATACCAAAAAATTAGAATCTTTTAGAAGAAAATTTATGTATGGAATTTGTACATAATACACAGGATTGACGGAAGGTATTGTGCTGGCCACAACAGATTTTTTAGTACTGGTCCCAGCTCTGTCTGTATGTATATATATATATATATATATATATATATATATATATATATACATATGTGTGTGTGTATGTGCGTGTGTGTATGTGTGTGTGTATGTCTGTGTGTGTGTGACGAAAGTTTCGGATCGCATAACTTCAATACCACGATTCCAAAAGTTATAAATTTTTCATATTTCTCAAGTTTACATCCAGAAGAACAAGTGTTTAGATTTTGGCTATAAATAGTCAACCGGAAGTACCCTCATTTGAAGATTTTAACAGTTTTTCTTGAAGAAACGCAGTTAAATATCATTTATTGACATTTAACGTTATTATAACTTGAAGAATATATTATTCTCTATACGATTTGATCGCATTTTATATATCATATTCAATAGATATAGAATTAAAGAATTATAAAGATATTAAATTTCATAAATTAGCCAGATATGTTAACCATGGAAACTGCTAATATAGTCAGATAATACAAATTGACAGATTTCAGTATCAATAGGTGCCGTTCATTGAAGTAAGCAGTTTAAGCAAATGTTAGCTAAGCAAACGAGACTTCTTTCTTAGTACACTGAAAGATTTGCTAGCTATATGTCGAACTGATATTCACAAATGTCATCGAGAAAATTATACAGTTGTCAAATATAACATGTGTATCTCTCATATCCCTTTTCTTGGTCTAGAAAGTTATACAAAATGAATTTATAGATAGGTACAGTTACTTGCAGATAGTAGAATTAATTTTGAACATATTTTAGGTCTAAGAGAATATTTCATATTTAACAATGTTATAAACATTCATCACAAAACTTTGAAAGTTTTTTTGACATGAAATTGATATAAACACACTATAAAATGAGATAGAAACAGTACAAGTTAAATTCATGTATGTATAATTTGCATTTCCCGCCATTATATTTCATAAGTTAGTAAGAAAAGGGAGAAATTTGGTTCAATATTGAAGAAACAGAGAAAGACCAGAGACAAGTTGGAAGAACTGTATTGCAGAAGACTTGAGAGAAAAGTAACTGAATAAGAACGACACGCAAAACAGAAATGACTGGAAGAATAAAATAAAAAATAGCGGCCCGTAACGAATGGGAAAAGCTAAAGAAGAAGAAGAAGAAGATGTCAGTGTCAAGTGCATTTTGCATAGTTTGTTTATGAAATAATTTTACTGGAAATTTAGAATCTTTTGCAAGAAAATTTATGTACTAAATTTATACATAATACACAAGATTGACGGAAGGTATTGTGCTGGCCACATCAGATTTTTTTATTGTTTTATAAAACCTTATAAAAACGATATGTCGATTAATACAATGAAAATTCCTTATAGTAAACAAGATATGATTTTTTTAAAACCTGGCGATGAGTTCGTGACGTCGCATATGTTAGGTCCAGTGGCACTAAAATTGGTTTTACATGAGAGAAGGTGTTTTATATTTTTAATATAAAAATAATATTTTGCACATTGTAAGTCCTAATTTATAATAGTTAAACTAAATACAAATGAAATTAAAATTCTTTTGTCAGCTATATATAACCTTAAATACCAACCAATAAATAAAATATGATAGTAACAAATGTGACAGTTCACAGTTATTTTTCCAATGCGCACTATGAACTTGCACGCGATTCGTAGCTTTCATATTTCTAGCCAATAGAATCAAATGGGATACATCTGACGTCACAAAATTCGTTTTAACTCTTTATAGAAGAATGTTCTTTAAGAAAATGTTACTTTACTACTTCTTAATTAGCAAGTATTTCAAGATTTTAATATAAATTTGTTGTATTTCGATTATGGTTTATGAGCCCAAGAGTGTAGAAGTAGCCAACTTGTCTATCCATGGCAACACTGTTTGATAATTATGTGCATCTATTTTACATAAAAAAATATTTACATACATTTAACAGGTAGTTAATAATAATTTTATGGGCAATAGTAGCTAAATGGTTATCTCACTTTTAATTTTAATACCTAACGTATAGTAAAAAATCTGATGTGGCCAGCACATAACCTCTCGCCGTATACTTTACCTGGCTGTATGCATAAAGCAAAGAATATTTTTATAAATACAAATAATATATTCATATAAATCTATGACGTATAAACTTCTTTATTATTCAATAATAGCATGTCTCAACATAAAGATATTTTACCATAAATTATGTTACAGTAAATTACAAAGTAGAGTTTACTATATATAAATATTAGGCTGGTAACAGCAATTTTCAATTCGAACAACCTTGTTTTTTTTCTCTTCATATTCTTCTAGTAAAAACATTAATTTTGGGCGGTCTAAAATGTATATATCTGGATTGTGCATCTATTCTTACATATCTTCTTTTACATTTTATTTTTTCATACATGTTATATCTAAATAACACTAATTCCCTTTAATAAAGTGACGGATAGATTGCACTCCGATTATTCGATGTGTAATTTTGTCAATATTTACAACTTACTTGAGAAGAATTTGATAGCTTTTCCGCAATTCAAAGTTACTCTAGTCTACAGTGCTGGTGTACATTGTCCCATAATGTTTGAAACAAATTTAAGTCCTTCAACCTAGACTTGTCATCTCCATAATAGTCACAGATCAAGAATTAAGGGATTCTCCAAGTACATTTTTCTTTCATAACTCATTATTTCTGACACTGACATTTATCTGTCACAATTAATTTAAATTTTTCATGGCATCCTTTCGGTTGTAAAATTAATTACAAGATTATTTTATATATTATATTCCTTTTATCTCTAAATCTATAAAATATGTATAAAAATATTTAAATGTATCAGAAAGAGAATTTATTTTTCTTTAATATTATCAAGAAAAATTTTCAAAAAATAATATTTAGAAGATTTTTTTTCAAGAATCTTCTACTTCCGGTTGTCCAATTGTTACCAAAACCTTTTCAAATCTTCCCGGGAATGTCCGATTGGGAAATACGTTGTTAAACAAATTTTAAGTCTTATAGTTTTTGAGTAACCGTCCTTCCAACATCCCACACACACACACACACACACACACACACACATCCACACACACACACACACACACAGACATCATCGTAAAAATGTTAAAATCGGATTGTAAGGACCTTAAAACGTGCTTATTCAATAAAATCTGGATATGCGATTTTTAGCATGAATGCAATACCTCTCTTAGCGAGAGGTAAAAAATGTTTAGAGAATCGAGCATTTTTACCTTCCGTCACCTATACGTAAGGAAGCTATTGTCTTTGGTCAAAAAATTCAGTGATGAGTTTTCATTGAATAAGCACGTTTTAGGGTCTTTACAATACGATTTTACTATTTTTACGATGATGTCTGTATGTGTGTGTGTGTGTGTGTGTGTGTGTGTGTGTGTGTATGTGACCACGGTTTCATCAACGATATCTCCAATACCAGAATTCCAAAAATTACAATTCTTGCGTATTTCTCTTCCTTACAACCATATGCAGACTTGATTAGATTTTGGTTATAATTGGTCAACCGGAAGTACCCTCATTTGAAGATTTTAACAGTTTTTCTTGAAAAACTCAGTTAAATGTTATTATAACTTAAAGAATGTATTATTCTCTATACGATTTGATTGCATTTTATATTTGATATTCAACAGATATAGAATTAAAGAATAATAAAGAAAAAAAAATCATATAAATTTCATAATTCAGCCAGCTATGCTAACTTAACCATGGAAACTGCTAATATATTCAGGTAATTCAAATTGACAGATGTCAGTATCAATAAAATGTAAATCAATGAAAGAATAAGAGAAGTAACTCTAGTGTTAGACGTTTCTAGATATAAGAGAGACAATTACATTGGTTTGAACATGCCATGAGGAGAGATGAATATATTAATAGAAGGTGGAAGAAACATAGGAAGACCAAATATAAGATCAAAAGACTGTATTGCAGAAGACTTGAGAGAAAAGGAACTGAATGAGGACGACACGCAAAACAAAAATGAGTGGAAAAAGAAAAAAAAATAGCGACCCCCTAACGAATGGGAAAAACTAAAGAAGAAAAAGAAGATGTCAGTGTCAAATGCAATTTGCATAGTTTGTTTATGAAATAACTTTACTGGAAATATAGGATCCTTTGCAAGAAAATTTATGTATAGGGCGCGTGTAGTGACATGACATTGCTGACTTTGACAAGCAGATATGGGGACCCGTGTCAAAATGACAGCAATTAATTATGTCCATAACTGACAAGTGTTCATAATTTTCTTATTTCATGTGATTTGTTTGTTATCAGGAGTATATTTGCAAGAAAATTTATGTTTGGAATTTGTACATAATACACAGGATTGACAGAAGGTATTGTGCTGGCCACATCAGATTTTTATATTCCTATAACAATTGATTTTTACGGACCTGTTGTGAAGTTCAAAATTAATTCACGATTCACCATACATAACTGAACTACGAGTAAACTATAGTGCCCACAAATTCGATTTATATTTCTTTCTTAGATATAGAACAAAATATACAAGTAATGTGAATATAATAACTACTCGGATAAAGTAATCCTTTTACTGCATATTTTCCAATATACAAGGTGTTAATGAAGACGTGTTACAAATTTATAGGGTATGTAGGGGATGCAAAATAAACTTTTACTAATAAACCCATAACACCCTGTATAGTAGAAGAAACATAGTAATATTTTACAATTAAGTTTGATAACTACAATGTAATTTTTTTACTGTATATTGTAGAATATTTAGTTATCTCTAGTTGAAGAAATTATAATATTTTACGATTATAATTTCAAGTAACAAATAGTAAATATACTATGTGACAAAGAGAAAAATGGAAAATAAATAAATAATGTAATACATGATGGCGCAAATGTTAACACTTAAAAGGTGGCGCTGTTTTTTTAACTACCATCTGTCATTTTATTGTTCAAAAGCGTGTAGCTTAAAATTTTACTAAAAATTATAATAAGTGACGAGGCTCACTTTCGTCTGAATAGATAATATTAATTATATATATATATATATATATATATATATATATATATATATATATATATATATATATATATATATATATATATATATGATCATCTTATGAGCCCCTTTGTCTAGTTTAACCTTGCTTATTAACATTTTTTTGTATCTCTCAAAATAAACGAAATATTCGTGGTGCCGGACTTACGCCAAACATCCAGTATATATATATGTATATATAATATTGGGAGTTTGAAAACCCAAGATTTAACCATCAGGCGCCTTTACGTCCCATCAAAGTCATTGTATGTTGCGGTATTTAGTACGAAAATGTAATTGGGCCCTATTTTTTTGAAAATTAAAATAGTGGCACAGTCCACAGCGGCACAGCAACTGGTGAACGTTACAGAGAATTGATTCAGATATTTTTGGTATCCCAAATGAAATAACTTGGATGGGACAAAATATGGTATTAGCATAATGGATCAGTATCATACACAGTCGGACAAATAATAGCCATTTTGCGAAAATTATTCTTTTATCATTTAATCTCGCGTTTTTGGTGATATATATATATATATATATATATATTGGTCGCCAGGACTTCTTTTTATTGGGTTATTTTAAAGGAAAAATATATTGGAAATAAATTGTGTGTCAATAAACTTCGAAGTTCAAGGAAAATGTACCCAAAAAAATCGAAATTCTACCGGAAAATAAAAAACCTCGACTTTGCGCCAGGTAGGGGGGGGGAGGGGTTAGCCAATATTATGTTTGGAAATCGTTATTTAACAAAATAAAGCTGTAAATAAACATGTTGCTAAAAAATAATTATTTACGAGTCCTATTCAAAATTATTATATTGTCTGATGACAACATATGCGCCATACAATATTAACAAATAATTTGGAGCTTCTCTTGAGCTCGGGCCCGTTAGTTACGCCACTAGATGTTCGGATTAACGTGGTTTCGGATTAAAGGGTCTGTACTGTATTAACAATTTGAGTTTTTAATAAATTAGCGCGTTTAAGGGTCCCTAGAATGCTAGAATACGATTTTACTATTTTTACGATGATGTCAGTATGTATGTGTGTATGTATGTGTGTGTGTGTGCGCGTGTGTGTCCAATTCCAAAACTACCGATTTTTACGTATGCATCTTTTTTACATCCATATGCAGATTTGATTAGATTTTGGTTATAATTGGTTAATCGGAAATACCCTAATTTGAAGATTTTAACAGTTTTTCTTGAAAAAACGCTGTTAAATATATTTTTTTCACATTTAATGTTATAACTAATAAAGAATATGTATATTATTCTATAGGATTTGATTGCATTTTATTCTTCATATTCAATGAATAATTGGATATAGAGTTAAAAAATTATAAAGAAATTAAATTTCATAAAGCACCAGCTTGCTATAACCATGGAAACAGCTACTATTTATATTTAAAAAATTCTGATTGAAAGATGTCAGTTTCAAGTTCAGTTTATATGGTATGTTTGTGTTATAATTTTACTGGAAATATAGAATCTTTTGCTAGAAACTTTATGTATGGAATTTGTACAAAACACATAGAAATGACGGAAGATAATATGCTGGCCGCATCAGATATTTTTAATTAATCAACTGGCAAATTAGCTGCACATATTTTAGTCTCGTAAATGAGAATTCAATAGATACGATCTAAATCCTTGTCCTGCGTTATGTGATTTATGAAATCATAATGTTATTATTGATATTCATTCGTTTTTCATATTATTCATTGTATGAGTAAAGTAATATGAAATTCCTTGAGCTGGCCTCATTACAGTGGATCGATAGTAGATTTCATGTAATATTAATAAGGTATATCAGTAGCAGTAGTCGAGCGTAAGTGTGAATTTGACGGGCACCATAGCACAGTACACTACAGCTAGAGCATACCATACCGGATGTGTGAGTGGTGAACGTGCAGACGTGACAGACGACATTGACAGATGCGGAGCGGCGTCCGTAGCCGTAGCGTGAGCCGAGAGCGTCGTCGTATCGTCGCGCAACGCGAGTTATTATTAGCGGCGATCGGGATCCCGAGAGGTGTGGGGGTGCGCCTATTTTCGGCACTTGTTTGGTTTGGCAGGTGCGGAGATGTATTGCAAGGAAGGGAACGTTAAATCTGTACTCCATATTCAACACTTCACCACAGGGTTGGATTTAATGCTATCGCTGTGATGAATGCCTGAAAAATGGTGGATTCTTATTTACTACTATAGTTATTCCAACATAACCTACATGTTTCTATCCATATACTAATTTGATTATTATTGTTTCTTTTTTACCTTCCGTTACCTTTAGGTGAGGACGAACATAGGACACAGCCGAACATAGGACTTTAACATGTAAAATAAAACTTTCCTAATTTACCTATGTATATAATTTTTATATTACTTTATAAATTTATCCATACAATATATAGAAAAAGTATTAAAGCAAACTTGTAGAAAATGAAATAATCTTTAATTTTTATAGTAACAAATTGAGAAAAAATTACATTTAAACTTATTTTTTGAAGAAAAACTATCTTGAGCTTCAAGTAAACTGTCATTTCCGGTTATCCGATTGCCACCAAAATCTAATCAGATATTTTCATATTAGAATAAGGTAGAAATACATGGTTTCAAAACTTTCTGAATGATAGTATTTGAGTTAGAGCGTATACACTATACAGGATCCACACATACATACATACATACATACATACACACAGACATCATCGTGAAAATGTTAAAAATGGATTCTAGGAACCTTAAAACGTGGTCATTTACCAAAATCTCGATATGCGATTTTTAGCACGATCCCTATACCTCCCTTACCAAGGGTAGCGGGAGGTAAAAAAGCTTCAAATAAAAGTTGTATAGCATAAAATTTTGTATCTGAATCAATAAGCAAAATTAATTTTGTGTACCTTTTAAGGACAGAAATTAATTATGAAAATGTTGAAAATCACCTCAAAAATAGCAATAGCCATGGAATTGAGACAAAATAAATAACAAAAAATGTCTAACGGTTTATCTATCATGTTAGAGTAATTTATTTTTATTAAGTATTATTTCTAATTTCTGTCACAGTTAACAATTATCTGTTAATTCGTATTGATATTTGTTCCCTTGAACAGAAATCACAAATCAGATAAATTGTTAACATTTGTTAAATTTTTGTTTCAATTTCATGACTATAGCTACTTTTGCGGTGTTTTTCGACATTTTCATACCTATTTTCTGCCGTTATAAGGCACACAAAATTAATTTTGTTTATTAGTTCAGATGTAGAATTGTATGCCCTGCAACTTTTATTTAAAGTTTTTTATGTAAAATAATTAGGGAAGCGGGAAATTTGAAAAGTCTGATTTTACATGTTAAAGTCTATGTTCGGCTGTGCCGGTCACCAGCCTGTATGTATGTATATATAATTAATATTTCTATGTATTTTATATAAATTCCACACAGAAAGTTTCTTGTATTTTCAGTAAAATTATTTCACAGATATATTATGTAAATTGTACACTGACATCTGTCAATTAGAAATATTGAAACTGTTTCCATGGTGACGCAAAATATTGCAAGATATATGAAAATTAATTTCTTTATCAATTTTTATCTCCAAATACTTTGAATATGAAGAAAACGATGCAATCAAATCGTATAGAGAATAAAATATTCTTTAATATTTATAATAACATAAAATGTCAAAAAAGGATATTTATCTGTGTTTTTAAGAAAAACAGTTGAGAATCAAATTAAGGTACTTCCTGTTAATCAATTGTAACCAAAATCTAATCAAGTCTTCATTTGGATGTAAGAATAAGGAATACGAAAAAAATTGTAATATTTGGAATTGTACTATAGGCGTTGTCGCGGTCAAAACAACACACGGACGCATACACGCACACACACGCGCGCGCACTCTTACATTATCGTAAAAATAGTAAATTCGTATTCTAGGAACCCCGAAACGTGCTTATTCATTAAAAACTCACCATCGATTTTTTTTTTGACCAAAGGTGACGGAAGGTAAAGATTATCAAGAAATTAAATTTCATAAAACAGCCAGCTTTGCCCTAACCATATTGGGTGCGTTCGGTATTTAAATCTGTCGAGCACTCTTCTGATCACGTGACAGATTCATCTGCGATTTCCGATCTGTAGCTTGAATAACCGAACGGATAGAGCGTTTAGCTGTCATTTTGACACTTATTAATTTGCGCCAGAATAAAAACGGAAAATAATAAAGAACTGTTAACATGTGTACTGTGTGCGAGTTATGAACGGGTTTTTGATGATACTGATTAAGAAGGTAGAAATGATTATGGACATCTTAAAGCTGAAAATTATGTAGAAAAATGTTTCCTAAAATGACTAATTTCAAACATTTTTGATTGATATACGAAAACGACAACATTCATCCATAGAATAGACACTGTTTGCATTGCCGGCGACAAACATTCGAAATTTGCGCTTAAATACGCATGCGCCAGACAACTGCTCAACATGCTCCATGTTTAGAGAACGATGGAACAGATAGGACTCTGTGCGCTCTGTGAGCTAATAACCGAACGTAGAGCTGAGCAAAAAAATCGCTCAGATGTAATTACCGAACGGCTTCAAGTGCTCAGACCGCTCAGAGTGTAAAACCGAACGCAGCCATCAAGAAAATTTTGATTGACAGATGTTTGTTAAGTGCAATTGACATAGAATGTTCGTGTTATAATTTTACTGGATGTGTAAAATCTTTTGAAACAAATTTTCTGTATGGAATTTGAACAAAATAGGTACATAGACTAGACGGAAAATAATGTGCTGGCCATTATGAAATACTATGGTTTTTTATATGCATTCGAATACGAGTTTGACTTTACATTTTTTTCTGAAAATCTTTGCTGGTTTTTTGTTTTCCAAGCAATTAGTCTCTACAGACATTTTAAAACCTATAACTTACAAAAAATCCCAAAATCCTCATACTTATATGCTTATACTGTTTTTCAGATAAGAATAGAGTTGGTGGCGCTGCGGAGCTAGCCCGTTTTATACACATAAAACTTAAGATTTAGTTTTGTTTTGTGTCTGATATACTTGACAGCTTGAAATGTCAAAATTTGATATTTTTTTATTCTTCAATAAATAAACAGTTACTTAAAGTTGTTAAATAAATTATAAAGTTAAAATGGAATATAATTATTAAAGCTTGTCTCTGATATGGTATTAACTGTAGACCTATTTGCTTCTTAAAAGAAATTTTTATTTATTAATATCACATATAATAACAATAATATTATAAACAATTCAAATTATACAAAATTATAGCAATCATTACAAAATCTATTGACATTAATTCCATAGCAACAAAAATGAGTATTTCATTTTTACAGGAATAAATAATATACCTGCTTACTTACATATCTTGCATTCTTCAGATTTCTGTAATAAAAAGAAATAGGTAAAGACGAATAATTTTCAGAAGACTAGTAAATAAGAAAATATTTATGAAGAAACATTATAATAATTAACCAATATGTAAACTATATATGTATCGGGCAATAACGTTTTCCGCCGTCTTCCGATTCCCAAACGCCATTGTTCTTTGTCGTTCCATTGATCATGCATCAACCCTGACATTTTATCAGTCGATGGTATTTCATTATTCTTAAAAAAATCTGTTGTGGCCAGCACAATACCTTCCGTCAATCCTGTGTATAACGTATAAATTCCATACATAATTTTTCTTGCAAAGATTCTAAATTTCCAGTAAAATTATTTCATAAACAAACTATTCAAATTGCATTTGACACTGACATCTTCTTACTCTTTAGCTTTTCCCATTCGTTAGGGGTCGCTATTTTTGCGTGTCGTTCTCATTCGGTTCTTTTTCTCTCAAGTCTTCCGCAATACAGTCCTTCCATCTTATCTTTGATCTTCCTCTGCTTCTACAACCTCCCATTACTAAACTACTCATTCTTGTTCAAATATAATTGTTCATTTCTCCTCATGACATGTTCAAACCAATGTAATCGTCTTTCTTGTATCTTTCTAGAAAATTATAACACTAGAGTTATTTTATTACCGTATCTTTCCGTGTGTTCCCCAACATCTATTTCAACATCCTCATCTCTGTCACATTAATTTACTTTTTACTCATACTGACATCTGTCAACTTGAATTGAATTATATGAATATATCAGTAGTTTCCATGTTTAGCATAGCTGGCTGAATTATAAAATTTAATTTCTTTAAAATTCTTTAACTCTGTATCTATTGAATATGAAGTATAAAATGTAATCAAATCGTATAGAGAATAATATATTCTTTAAGTTATTATAACGTTAAATGTCAATAAATCAAATTTAACTGTTAAATCTTCAAATGAGGGTACTTCCGGTTCACCAATTATAACCAAAATCTAGTCACTTGTTCTTCTAGATGTAAACTTGAGGAATACGAAAAAAATATAATTTTTGGAATCGTGGTATTGAAGTTATGGGATCCGGAACTTTTGTCACACACACACAGACACACAACACACAGACACACAGACACACAGACACACATACATACAGACATCATCGTAAAAATGGTAAAATCGTATTATAGGGACCCTAAAACATGCTTATTCAGTAAAAACTCATCATTGAATTTTTTGACCAAAGGCAATACCTTCCTTACCTAAAGGTGACGGAAGGTAAAAATTGTGCATATATCGCCGAACTGTTTTCTTCTGGTCGTCGTGCAGTTTTTCTTACATGTCCGTTTTTTGTCTTTTTACCTCACGCTAAGAGAGGTATTGGATTCATGCTAAAAATCGCATATCCAGATTTTATTGAATAAGCACGATTTAAGGTCTATAGAATCCGATTTTAACATTTTTACAATGATGTCTGTGTGTGTGTGTGTGTGTGTGTGTGTGTGTGTGTGTGTGTGTGTGTGTGTGTGTGTGTGTGGTACCAATTGGAAAACCGGAAGTAGTAGTATCTTAAAAAAATAATTCTAAATATTATTTTTTTGAATTTTTTTATTATTAGCATTAAAGAACATAAAATTCTATATTCGATACATTTTAAAATTTTATTATATCTCCTATAGGTTTGGAGATATAGTATATAATAATATAAAATAATCTGTTGTAATAAATTTCAGAGCCTAAACAACACTATAGTAACCATCAGATGTTTGTTTAATGACAGAAAAATGTCATTGTCAAAAACCAACAGTAGTTCATAAACCTGTTTGGGCGGTATTGGCAGCTCAATTCTAAAATTGTCTATTTCAACTAAACACATGGCAGTGAATAAGAACCGATTCAGAATTTGCCATAGTACCGATATGGTTTTATATAGATTTTAACTGAAAATAAATCTTACATATTCTTTTTTGGCAACATAACAGTAAAACGTCAAATTACGCTTTTACGTTAAATGAAGAAGTTTAACTGACATTATTGAAGAATTTTTCTGAGATATTGGTAAGTTTACTATTTCTTGTTGTATAGCAATAATAACAATTAAATATTTAAAATTATAGCTATATACATATACCCATCTGAAATCCCGTCAAGAAATTGGAAGAAATTCGAACATTTAGAAGTATAGGAGAAAACTAAACATAAAAATCTGTTGTGGCCAGCACAATACCTCTCGCCACTCCTTTTTTTGGTTACATAAGTATAGGGCGCGAACAGTCATGTTACATTGTTGGTCTTGACAAGCAGATGTGGGGGCCCGTTTCAGAATGATAATTAGTCATTATGTTTCATTCAGAATTTCAAGATTTTCTAAATACACGTAGTTAATTTGTCACCAGGAGTGTGGAATTTACTTGTCGAGGAAAATAAACCATATGGATTTGGAAAATCACTAAATTTAGAATGAGAAATTATGATACTTACATCTATATACATAATTACTAGCTATCATTCTGACATCAGTCCCCATATCTGCTTGTCAAGGCGCCCTATTGTATTTAACATTTCTTGTATACCTACATTCTACACCAAAAATTCTACTTACATATATCTATTCCTTATATTTAGATTGTTTAATTTTAAATTAATTTTCTGAACAAATTTTGTCCTCTTCTAATTTTTCGAAATGTTTCCAATTCATTGTCAGGATTGACAGTATTTTTGAAGGATATATGTAATAGACCTAAAATTTTAAATATTTAAGTATTAATACATTAAGAAATAATATAATGTGTGTACTTCCCAGAAAAACTCTTTAGTAATATCTACGAATTTCTGACACTGACATTTATCTGTCAGTTACAAAAAAAAAAAAATTCAACTATTTTCCATGGCATCCTTTCGGCTGTAAAATTTATTATAACATTATTTTATATATTATATTTCTTTTATCTCTAAATCTATAGAATATATAATAAAATATTTAAATGTATCAGATAGAGAATTTAATTTTCTTTAATATTACCAAGAAAAATTTTCAAAAAATATTATTTAGAAGATTTTTTTTCAAGAATCTTCTACTTCCGGTTGTCCAATTGTTACCAAAACCTTTTCAGATCTTCCCATGAATGTCCGATCGGAAAATACGTAGTTAAACAATTTTTAAGTCTTATAGTTTTTGAGTAATCGTCCTTCCAACATCCTACATACATACACACATACATCCACACACACACACACACACACAGACATCATCGTAAAAATGTTAAAATCGGATTGTAGAGACCTTAAAACGTGCTTATTCAATAAAATCTGGATATGCGATTTTTAGCATGAATGCAATACCTCTCTTAGCGAGAGGTAAAAAAAAGACATGTGAAATTTATAGGGCGCGAGCAGTCATGTGACTTTCTTGGACTGGACAAGCAAATATGGGAACCCGAGTTAGAATGACAGCTGGTAATTATGTACATACATGTCAAATGTCAATAATCCATCCAAAATTTCATGATATTCCAATTCCATGTGGTTTTTTTTCCTCGACAAGTAAATTCCATATTCCTGGTGACAAATTAACCACGTGAAAAATTACGACATTTGACATTTATGTAAATAATTTCTGTCATTTTGACAAGGGCGTCCTTATCTGCTTGTCTAAGTCAAGTATTTAGAAAATCTTGAATTTTTTGATGAAAATATCTAACATTTCACATTTATGTACAAAATTACTAATTGTCATTTTGACAGAACCCCCATATCTGCTTGTCAAGGCCAACAATGTCACATGACTGCTCGCGCCCTATATTTATGTAACCAAAAACGGAAGTGGCGAGAGGTATTGTGCTGGCCACAACAGATTTTTTTCGTGGGAAATTTGAGTACTACTGTGCTTTCCCTTTCTTTGACAATATTCCACATGTCGCATCTACCAATGCCCAGTTGCATTGCAGCCATATTAACACATTCTGTTTTAAACTGATCATCAGAAAGTAGGTTTTGGTACAAATTATACGCCATAGTTTTTTGTCCACTCCTTATGTGTTTCCCATTTGGTTTATCATGTACAAATGAGTTTCTTTATCACCCATAACCTATGAATAAAAGAGTGTTATACTAAATTTTATTTCCTAAAAATAAAAATTATATAAGTTATACCACAGAAGTATACCTAATAATATATAATATTAGAGAATCACAGATTACACTTCTGCTACGACGTTCGCACTGACTACAACTCCAATTGACAGCTGACTCAAACGTTTTGTTTTTCGCTATTATAAACTTGGTTTGCGTTTAGAACGATCAGAAAGCTGGAATCGTAAGCCCTATCTTACTCCTAACTCTATTCTTATCTGAAATACAGTATAGTAACTCTTTTTCTTGGTTAGTTTTTGGATGTGATCGCAATAAGCGGATAAACGATAATCAAAATATAACATTTTTTTTTTAAATCATAAAATACTTATTGATTAATCAGTAGTAAAGTCAAAATTTTTTAAAAAAACATTCTTCAGAATTAAGTTAAAACGAATTAAATATTTTATGACATGTTTGTCGATATGATTCTATTGGTCAGATAGGTATATATGAAAATCGAGAATCCCGCTTATAATTCCACACCGCCCCGCCCATTTTTAATTCTGGATTACATCACTAGCGCCACTCAAACTTTTGCAACGCACTTACTTGAATATAAAATAAATACCATAAAACATAAAATTTAATTTGTTGTTCCAATAAGTAGAAAAATATGTAATACAAAATTTTGGATTATATTTTATTATGTTTTTCCTCTAATACAGGCTCCAAGTTATCATATTTATCATATATATATATATAGAGTCAAAATCTAATATGTTTCCAATTCCAATCATATACGAATTTTAAATACCAAATTTGAGAAATTTTGGATCATATTTTAATATATTTTTCAAGAAAATCTGTTCAGAGCTTCAGTAAAGTACCACTTCCGGTTTATCAATTGTTTTTGCAAAACACAAAAACATACCTATATACTTGCCATATACCATGGAAAAATAATTTGATTTAAACATCAACGTCATTAGGTAAACATTAGCGCAGAGGACAGTGTAATAGATAATTAGATATCTGTAATTCTACGACATTTGGCATTATTATTTGCGGTGTATTAGAAACCTAGAAAGTAATCACTATTTACGTAGTATATCTGTCACACAACATAAATTACATAGACATACGTCATATAATCTTTCTCTTTCTAACATGACATTTTGCTAAGCTACTGCTGCATAGAGTGCTGTGTATTCTTTCTTCGAACAAATGAACTTGAATAGTTATCTTTCGTGAATCCAAGTATATATATCTGTTCTCATAAAAGAACACTGTTTCAGTGCCACTGCTTAATGTACGGAATTTTAACATCGGGTTTTCATTAATCGTCAAATCTTTATACAAAGTTTCATAAAAAAGCAATAAAATAAATTGGTTTATGGGCTAATTTCCTCTTAAAGGGCATCATGGTTTAATGTACACGTTTCTACATGGGGTTTGCTACGATGTTCAATTTTATTTATTTATTAATCTAGTTCTTATTCTTCTGATCTAAAATACCATTTGTGGCCAACTTAAAATAAACACCCTCCATATATAGCTAATAAGGTTTTTGAGAAATTATAGTGACATCATAATTCCGGCAGTAAGAGTTACTGGTGAAAATAGAACAAGCATTACAAAGATCTGTTTTCATTAAATTTAATTTGTTATACCCTAAACCTTACTAAAAAAATCTGTTGTGGCCAGCACAATACCTTCCGTCATACTCGTGTATAATGTATAAATTCCATAATTTTTCTTACAAAAGATTCTAAATTTCCAGTAAAATTATTTCATAAACAAACTATTCAAATTGCACTTGACACTGACATCATCTTCTTCTTTAGCTTTTCCCATTCGTTAGGAGTCGCTATTTTTGCATGTCGTTCTCATTCAGTTCCTTTTCTCTCAAATCTTCCGCAATACAGTCCTTCCATCTTATCTTTGGTCTTCCTCTGTTTCTTTAACGTCCTATTACTACACTATTCATTCTTGTTCCAATATAATTCTTCATTTCTCCTCATGACATGTTCAAACCAATGTAATCGTCTTTCTTGTATCTTTCTAAAAACTTGTAACACTAGAGTTATTTTCTTACCGTATCTTTCCGTGTATTCCCCAATATCTACTTCAACATCCTCATAGCTTCCAAATTAATCTACTTTTTATTGATACTGACATCTGTCAATTTGAATTATATGAATATATTACTAGTTCCCAAGTTTGGCATAGCTGGCTGAATTATAAAATTTAATTTCTTTAAAATTCTTTAACTCTGTATCTATTGAATATGAAGTATAAATTGTAATCAAATCGTATAGAGAATAATATATTCTTTAAGTTATAATAACGTTAAATGTCAATAAATCAAATTTAACTGTTAAATCTTCAAATGAGGGTACTTCCGGTTCACCAATTATAATCAAAATCTAGTCACTTGTTCTTCTAGATGTAAACTTGAGGAATACGAAAAAAATATAATTTTTGCAATCGTGGTATTGAAGTTATGGGATCCGGAACTTTTGTCACACACACACAGACACACAACACACAGACACACATACATACAGGCATCATCGTAAAAAATGGTAAAATCGTATTATATAGACCCTAAAACATGCTTATTCAGTAAAAACTCATCATTGAATTTTTTGACCAAAGACAATACCTTCCTTACCTAAAGGTGACGGAAGGTAAAAAAATCAGCATATGAAATTAACAATATTCAGATCTTGATGTCAGCATTAAGTTTTTAATTCCACTTTTTTAATAAAATATTTTATACTTAAACATTGTTTTCATTTCATTACAGCACAAATGAGGCATAAATTGTAATGCCAGTACACATTTGTAAGAAGGTGATTCATTACAAATCTTCTTTTATTTTTTTTTGTATTACTGGTTCATTATATTATTTACATATTTGTGCCAGTTTTATGTACAATTCTTGTATCTAAAACTGCTTATCTGTATTAGTCTTTATCACAAATTCGTCGTAGAAAAATTGTTAACGGAATTTTTTTCAGCATTGTATTCTATGATAGGCATATTCTTTGTCTGGAATTTTTTCGTCAGATTAGATTATGTTGAGCTAGGTCAGTTTTTAAATTTCATTTATTTTTGTAAATTTCCTAAGATTACTGTTTTCCAAACATTAACATAAAATATCAGAATTATCATATTATACTTTGTGATAAATTTTCCTGGTACAACAAATAATTTTTCAAAATAGATTTTCCTGGAAGTAATATCAGTAATAACAATAATACGGAGATTTCCAAATAAAGACAATTTGAAGACTTGAAATATGTGAACCCGGCACTGTTTGACTCCCTCTCCAACATCATTGGAATCTCTTGAAAATTCTCGCCGCTTTTAGATACACGCAGACGAATTATTATTTTTGGATTTCTCGTAAACGTTCGTTCCGAGAATAAAACATGTACTTTTCAGTTTGTAACACGCGTGCGCAACACTTGCAAAAAAAAGATAACACAAACAAATCCTAATTTTGTCTGTGTTTATATGAGATTTTTAAACATAGTTGCATAAAATGAAACACTTTGGCTCTCAAGTCTTAAAGACATGTAAGTGGAAAATATCCTTGGGTTAATTTCCTCCCTTTTCGTTTTGTATGAATGAATCCGTACTGTTACTGCTCGTGTATTTAATCGATTCAACTTGGTTGGAACTTCGCAAATTTTAAAATCAAAATAAAAATAACAGGGCCGATCTAGGAGGGCACAAATAGGGCAAATTTGTGGGTGGCAAAATGGGTTGAAAGAGAAAATTAAAGTCAATTAAAAAAAATCTGTTGTGGGCAGCACAATACCTTCCGTCAATCCTATGTATTATGTATAAATTCCATACATCAATTTTCTTGCAAAAGATTTTTAATTTCCAGTAAAATTATTTCATAAACAAACTATGCAAATTGCATTTGACACTAACATCTTCTTTTTTAGCTTTCCCCATTCGTTAGGGGTCGCTATTTTTTATTTTCTTCTTCCACTCATTTCTGTTTTACGTGTCGTTCTCATTCAGTTCCTTTCTTCTCAAGTCTTCCGCAATACAGTCCTTCCATCTTATCTTTGGTTTTCCTCTGTTTCTTCAACCTTCTATTACTGAACTATTCATTCTTCATCCAATATATTCTTCATTTTTCTTCATGACATTTTCAAACCAATGTAATCATCTCTCTTGTATCTATTTTTACGTGTCTTCCCCAACATCTACTTCAACATCCTCATCTCGGCCACATTAATTTACTTTTTATTGATACTGACATCTGTCAATTTGAATTATATGAATATATTAGTAGATTCCATGTTCAGCATAGCTGGCTGATTTATAACATTTAATTTTATAATACTTTTATATTTAAAATTCTTTAACTCTATATCTATTGAATATGAAGTTAAAATGCAATCAAATCGTATAGACAATAATATATTCTTTAAGTGATAATAACGTTAAATGTCAATAAATCAAATTTAACTGTTAAATCTTCAAATGAGGCTACTTCCGGTTCACCAATTATAACCAAAATCTAATCAGTTGTTCTTCTGGATGTAAACTTGAGGAATACAAAAAAAATATAATTTTTGGAATCGTGGTATTGAAGTTATGCGAAAAAACTCATCATTGAATTTTTTGACCAAAGACAATACCTTCCTTACCTTAAGGTGACGGAAGGTAAAAAGGGCTCATCCAATTCGGAATGACAGTTAGAAAAAAGTGCAAAAGTCACAAACTCGGCAAACAAAAATTGTAAAAGTTATAAACAATATAAGTTTATCGACTTCCAGAACTATCTCAATGGAGTTCTACGAGTATACCAAACTTTCTAACTTTTTTTTCTGGAAGAACAGGATAAACTAAGAACTTTAGTGCAACACGACTTAAAAGTTTTACGTAATAAGCGAGATATGAATTTTTAAAATTCAGAATTTGGCGTGTGACGTAGCATGTCCTCACCGATGGTCGACAAACTGTTAGTTCTAAATGATACAATTTTTGTTCGCATAGCTAAAATATTTTTATATATAAAATTATACGTTATAATCATGGAGAAATTATTATTAAGCATAAACATAATAAAAATGCATTTTTTCGTTATAAATTATAGAACATTGAAACAGTTTGACCATTGTTTGGCAATATTGTGACTAAAACTATGACGGTGGGTAGCACTTGTGTTTGTCCATTGATGGTTTCACAGTGGGCGGACACACAAAACGCGCAAGTGCCGCTTTTAAAATCAAGCAACCAATCAAATTACGATATAATACGTCATACTAATTATTAATCGACTTAAATCACTTGTAGTTTGCGAACTAATTAATATTTAAACAAGAAAAAATCACTAATACTCATTAATTTACGTATATTTTCGCTTTCTTATCTAAAATAGTTAAAATTCGACTATGGTAGTACCCCATTGTTTATAGATGAATTTTAATGTTGAAAATAGGATTCAATTGTGTTTAATTAGTTTTTATATAAAACAAAACAACCTACTTAAAATTTTACTCACTGAGGGACTGCATAAATTATTTTTCCCCAGAACGACGGAAGAGCTAGATCGAGTCCTGCGCAATAATCTAAATGAATTTGACACATATAACTTCTAATTTAACCCACAGGAAGTCGATAAATTCTTGCGTCTTTGTACCATGCAAGAAACAAAAACAAGTGCTTGAAAACAGAAAACAGGTCATCATTATTCAGTTTAACTCAAACAAAATGTGTTTTGAATGTTTTCAAAGTAAGGTCTCTCTATAACGATGTTTAGCGAACATAAACAAGTATTATTGACCTCTGTTGGAAAAGTTCCCAAGTTGCCAAAGTGATTGAGGAAACATCACAAGCTCAAAACAAAGAAGAGAAGAGGAATATCATTGTTTCAATCAATTGAACTCTCTTGTAATTTACAAGACAAAGATTGTCACCTAACCTAGAATCTGCAGATTTCCAATCGTTAACGTCAGTGAGTGAAGAAGTGAGTAAGACGAGGCGACGTCGGCGGCAGTCAGTTGTTTTTGTTTGTTGTACATGTTGATTGTCTCTATTTATATTGCCTGGGAATACAGTCGCATTCTCGCTGGCCCATCATGTAATTACTTGACGAACGATTCGCTGTGTCTAATTTGCCGTGGTATTCGTGGGATTTCTCATGCACACTCGTACTCGTCACAATGGTGGTCTTCTATCTCTCACACTCTGCGGCTTCAGCTTCGAAACATTGACTCATTTTACTCACACGTACGCAGCACGCACTGCCAGAATTAAATACCAGATTTCAATCGCTCAGCTGTAATTCTTCAACAAATGGAATAAAATGATCGCTATCAATTAACTTTGCTGTATCATTCGCGACAGGTGCTGTTGCGAACAAATCAACTGTAAGAGGAAATTCACTCAAGAAGGATAGGTACCCTCTCCACTACAAGAACACTACTTCAACTTTATTAACTGAAATACCTGTATTACTCAACGCAACCTACTAGATTTCACTTTATTCTCAATTAATTCTCATTTTCCTCACCTTCCTTACTTATTATTCTTTTAATAAATACCCTTTCGTTTAAGAGGCTCGCAATTTAGATTAATTTAATCGCTTATATATTTTACAATCTTAAGATGTACCAGACAAAGTGCGCATATATTTGCATCTCGAAAACTATAAGAGATATGGAATTAGACAAACGGAAGTCAATTATTTAATGCGGGTATATTTGTTTCTCCGACATTGATTTTTTTTTCAAACTTTTTCTTAAATTTGATTCATTTTTTTCCGTGGGTATGTACCAAATTTTGATTTTATATATGATACTGTAAAGTAAAATAGCTGTAAAATTTAAACCGATTAATTATTTGTAGTTAACGAGAAATAATTGTTAAAAATTTGGGGAAGAGATATTTGACGTCACCATGGTAGGATCGTGGAAGAAGATAGATAGACTGAGAGGGAAAGAGATAGTTCTAGCCAGTGGTCGCTATGCCATAACCTACGAACCTACCACAACATAATCGTGACACTGATCTATAACTATCTTTTTCTCTCCCAGTCTGCCTATCTTCTTCCACGATCCTACCATGATGACGTCACATAACCCTTCTCCATAACATTAAATTGCAAATAACAATATTATTACAAACTAATGTTTAGTTTTTATTATTATAATGAGAAGCTATAGTGGTTAATTTTTATATTTTATGACATATGGTCACATACCCCATCCCCTTCCTGAATGGTGTATTTGACCATAATTGAATTGCAATACCTAAACAGGCTGTTTTTCACCCCACGGATATGTGACATCTTGTTTATCTGTTTTCTTTATTATTGGGAATAGAAGAAAATCATCCAAATAAAAGTTGTTTTGAAATGATATTGTTATTTACAACTAAATGTATAGAAAATACTACGGTGATATCATCATGGTCAAGGATTAAATTTCTACCGTTATGTGATTTGTCTGTATTTCTAGAATTCCCGAGCTTTACTGGCGTCACTCAGTGGCGGATTTAGAGGAGGGCACTCGGGCACGTCCCTACCCCCCTGTCATTTAAAAAATAAATTATTATTATCATCATTCACGTATTATATGTATACATAATAGATAAATAAAATAATAAAAATATGTACTAATAAAATAAAAATAATAAAAAATACAGTATTAATGTAATGTGTAAATACAAATAATGTTTGTGGCAGTGTGGCACGATAAAACATGATTGTTTGGGGCTGTATGTCTGCTGACGGGCTGAGGAATTTCTGGTTTATTAATGAAATTATGAATAAATATAATTATTTATCAATTTAAAAAAAAAAATGCAATCTTCTATGGGTAAACTTGGACTAGGAGAGGATTTCATATTCCAGCAAGATAATGATTCCAAACAGACAGCACTTGTTAAGGAATGGCTGTTCTACAACATACCGAAACAACTTAAAATTAAAACACCTTTCGAATTGAAAATTAACCTTAACCGGAGTTGAACCCTGAACCCGAATCTTAATACCCAGTTCGGTTCCGGCTCGGGTTTAATTGAAAAATATATATCAGGTTCGTTTCTGGGTTTGGGTTAGCTACAATGTTACGTTTTGGTTTTGGTTCTGTTCAGGTTCGGGTTGAGCCCTGGATAAAAGTAAAGTGTGCGAATAATTTTGTGAGCCACTGTATATTTCAAATTTGTTTTTCCTAATTTCGTGGGCCCCAATCATAATTGTCTAAATCCGCCACTATATCCCTTTTTCAAATTTTCAATAGTTTTTCTCGTAAACTACAAATAATTAATCGAATGAAAAATATACTGGTATTTTAATTTTGTTGTCTATACTATCATATATTATGTAATAATAAAAATTTAGCCTCATATCCCATTGAGCCAAAATCAAATAGGATAATAATATAAAAATTCAGGAAGAGTATATTTAAAATATATAGTTTAAGGGCCATTTTCACCAAGGTCAGTTAAATAATTTATTCTTAACTTTAAAATAACCAAAGGAATAACTACAAATTTTTATTCACCAATGAGGTCCATCACTATATCAAAAAATAATTTTAATAATTACTTGGAGAGATATCAGTGTCCCTATGACGTCACACTATTGTTCTTTCTCGCGCAGGCGCAGCCTACTATAGAAACTGGTGCGCGAAAGATAGTATTCGGTGTTGCTAAAAATCAAATGCAATTCAACAATTATGACTTTTTAACACTACGATTTGCATTAAATTAAACGAACTTTTATTTAAAATAATAAAAAACATAGTAGTGGAGGACTCCATCTCAGAATCTCGGTGCTGTAGGCATTTACACAGATGAGACTATTTCCATATAAAGTATGTAAGAATAATTCTGTAAAATTTGGTAGTGTCGTTTACTTACTTTTTATTAGGTTCATAAGATACTACTATTATTTTCTTATTTTAAAAATATATGTTACAGTAAAAGCATTCAACAATAAGTCAATTGATAAGTTTATTAGCAAATATGAAACCAAATATGTATGTGAAAAATAATATACTGACAGAGTTAGTGTGGCAGTGACAAAAAATAACGAGACGCACGGCTATGCATCAGTTAATATATCCGAAATAATAAATGAACCTACGTTTCAGCGACAGTATTGTCGAGTATTATTTTAAAATTAAATGTAATATGAATTTTTCAAACGCTCCTTTTTTAATGCAAATCTGAGAGAGATAAATGTATCGAACATCTTTAAAAAATTAAACTGTAGAGTCACATCGATTAATTAATCGAGTAATTAACCTAATCTAACCAACCTGAAACTATTATTGTTACTTATTATTACATATTTCTAAATGTTGTCCACATATTTGAATCCTTTTACACTAAAAGTCTCGTAAAAGTTCCAGGAAATTCTGCAAGTTTATAATATGGATCTCAGTATCACATTTCTTGGAAGAAATTACTAAGTGGTAACTCTTTCCAGTGGGGTGCAAAATTCCCAGGTAATGACTAAATTTTTCAGTAGCTTATCTAACGGTAATGTCCTATAATTCTTAAATATTTACCCGGCAAAACTAAACTTGACGATTTGGGGGTCTTGTTAAAATTATAGATCAATGGTCATACAAAATTTGTAAATGAAAAATGAAAAGTGCAAATTGTAAAATACAAAGTTGCAAAGTTTTTGGTAAAGATTATGGGTTTATCACATAAAATAGTGTACATGAAAAATAATGGATAAATAAGAATGAATTTATCGAACATATCTCTTATTCATAAGACAGATATATTTATTGAACTCTAACAAAACAAACTAGTCACCTGACTAAAGAAAATATTATTAAATTACGAATATTACGATAAACGGGTCACAAACTGGTCACATGATAGTATGTATAACTCAGAATATCAGTTCATAATGTTTTGAAATAATATTTATTACCATTAAATAGTTTTTTGGTAATGTATTTACCAAGAGCCATAATCTCATGTAGTTTATTCTATAAAATATAAAAATATAATAGAAAAATGCGTAATTTTAATTTCTAATTTAGTTTATGTTATTTATTTTATTAAACAAAATATCGATCAAAATTCGTCTTTCTACAGCACTCACAGCATTTTTTGGCAACTTTTGTCCCATAATACTGAGGTCGTGGTAATTACAGTTTTCGAGATACCAACGGCGGCCCGGTTCAAAAACACTCTAGAATTGTAAGAAACCCGAAAATACAAAGAATTTCCCAGGAATTTAGATACCCAGGAGTAACTCGCTGGGTACCTGGAAAATCCTACGAATCTTAAGAGAGTTTAACAAATCTATTTCTTTATATAAGTTTACGGAAAGGTGATATTTCCTCCAAAGTCAAATATCCAAAATTATAAAAAAAATCTGATGTGGCCAGCACATTACCTTCCGTCAATCCTCTGTATTATGTACAAATTCCATACATAAATTTTCTTGCAAAAGATTCTGTACTTCCAGTAAAATTATTTCATAAACTCTATGCAAATTGCACTTGACACTGACATCTTCTTCTTCTGTAGCTTTTCCCATTCTTTAGGGGTCGCTATTTTTTATTTTCTTCTTTCACTCATTTCTGTCGTCTTCATTAAGTTCCTTTTCTTTCAAGTTTTCCGCAATACAGTCCTTCCATCGTATCTTTGGTCTTTCTCTGTTTCTTCTACCTTCTGTTACTAAGCTATTCATTCTTCTTCCAATATATTATTCATCTCTCCTCATGACATATTCAAACCAATGTAATCGTCTCGTATCTTTCTAGAAACTTTTATCACTCGAGCCATTTCCCGTATTATTTCATTCCTTATCCTATCTTCCCGTGTCGTCCCCATCAACTATCTCAATATCTTCATTTCTGTCACATTCATTTACTTTTCATTGATACTGACATCTGCCAATTTAAATTATCTGACAATATTAGCAGTTTCCATGGTTAGCATAGCTGGCTGATTTATGAAATTTAATATCTTTATAATTCTTTAACTCTATTGCCCGGTTGCAGAAATGTTCATCACCGCATTGATTAATTAACGGACCATCAAAATGAACAAATTCGAATCAGTTTCCTTGTTCTTATGACATTTAAATCATTGCTGTCAAAAAATCGCGTTGCATTTGTTCGTTTTGATGATCCGTTAATTAAACAAAGCGTTGATGATCGGGCATAAATCTATTGAATATGAAGTACAAAATGCATTCAAATCGTATAGAGAATAATATATTCTTTAAAATGTATAATAACATAAAATGTCAAAAACTGATATTTAACTGCGTTGCAAATAATGGTACTTCAGGTTGACCCCAATTATAACCAAAATCTAATCACGTCTGCATATGGATTTAAACTCGAGGAATACGAAAAAAAATATAATTTTTGGAATCGTGGTATTGGAGTTATGCGATTCGAAATGATCGTCATATACACACACACATACACTTAGACACACACGTACACACACACATTCATACATCATCATAAAAATAGTAAATTCGTATTCTAGGGACCCCGAAACGTGCTTATTCATTAGAAACTCACTATCGAATTTTTTGACCAAATACCTAAAAGTGACGGAAGGTAAAAATTATTTGACTTTAAAATAATAAATTTCAGAGCCTAAACAACTCCATATTAACCATCAGATGTTTGTAAATGAAAGAAAAATGTCAGTGTCAAAAACCAACAGTAGTTCACAAACCTATTTCGGCGGTATTGGCAGCTTAATTCTGAAACTCGACCTTAAGTCTATTTTAAGTAAACACATGACTGTGGATGAGAACCGATTAAAAATTTGTTATAGTACGAATATGGTTTTATGTAGATTTTAGCTGAAACTAAATCTTAGAATTTTTTTTGGCAACATAGTAATAAAACGTCAAATTACGTTTTCACGTTAAATGAAGAAGTTTAACTGACATTATTGAAGAATTTTTCTGTGATATTGGTAAGTTTACTATTTCTTGTATAACAATAAAAATAATTAAATATTTAAAATTATAGCTATATACATACATATACCCATCAGAAATCCCGTCAAAAAAATGGAAGAAATTCGAACATTTAGAAGTATAGGAGAAAACTTCCTCAAAAAATAAATTTAAAATTATAAAAATAATCTAAACATAAAAAAGACATGAGAAATTTATAGGGCGCGAGCAGTCATGTACTTTATTGGACTTGACAAGCAAATATGGGGCCCGATTTAGAATGACAGCTACTAATTATATACATAGATGTCAAATGTCAATTTTCCATCCCAAATTTCATGATATTTCAATTCCATGTGGTTTATTTTCCTCGGCAACAGCAAATAAATTCCACATTCCTGGTGACATAATAACCACGTGAAAAATTATGACATTTGACATTTATGTAAATAATTACTGTCATTTTGACAAGGGCCTCCATATCTGCTTGTCTAGGCCAAGAATGACAAACTGACTACGTGAATTTAGAAAATCTTGAATTTTTTAATGAAAAATTCTGATATTTGACATGTATGTACATAATTACTAATTGTCATTCTGACACGGGCCCCCATATCTGCTTGTCAAGGCCAACAATGTCACATGACTGCTCGCGCCCTAAACTTATGTAACCAATAACGGAAGTGGCGAGAGGTATTGTGCTGGCCACAACAGATTTTTTTTATTCAGGTAACTGGTTAACAGGGCAGTAAACTCGGTAACCGGTGTATATAAAATATGCCCGATTTCTTCAAACGTTTGTGTCAAATTAATTATTTGACATTCGTCAAATATTTATCTTGTTCGTTGTGATACATTTGATTTAAAGCATATTGTTGTAAGTTGTAATACAAAATACGTTGACAAAAAATGTCGCAAATTCCTTTTTCACTTTTACTTAAAAGTGCATTACTGCCAAAATGTCAGCGTTTTGACAGCTAGAGAATGATAGTTTACATGTTTGGTGTAACCACAAATAACCGAAATGCTAAATAAAATGCGGTTAGCTTACCATGCAACCGGTCTGAGTAAAAAAACACCTTAATTGTTGGGAAACATAAAACTGTCAAAGATTTACTTTTCTAACTTTTGCATTTTAATTTCAAATGACACATAAATAACTGTATATAATGATTGTAAAATATAATTTGATTGCCAATTTAACCTTCGTTCACAGCTCTCAGTTATCGAGATAGCAATGATAGGTAGCCCATTTAAAATGAACAACCTATATACGAACATGCATTATTTTCGTGTTAACAATTAAGTGAAATTGTAATAGAAATCACGCAATATTGAATATCATTCTTAATTGAAACTGTTTATAAAGTATATGAACCACGCAAAGCACAAATTCGGTTTTAGAATCTGACACTAAATGATTACAGTGAGCATCCAAATTAGTGAGAGATGATATTGCATATGTTAGAAACATGCCTCATCTTCGTCGTAGTCCGTAATACTCTAATGTTATCGTATTCACACCATTCTTTCTGCCTCTTGTTAGCGTCCCGCGCCAGAATTAGCCCGGCGTCGTCGCACGACGTCACGACGCTGCACTGGAATGCATCTCTGGCATCCGTCTCTCTCGTGACGTATCATCGCAGTGTCTCTCTCTCTCCCACAAAGACTGCGCAAACGCCTGCGCACGATCGGGAATAGGAAATTCACGCTGATTCCGCGAATATTTCTCTTTAATTTTGCGATCCCTGCTTTTTATTGTGAACTGTGTTCTACTTGTAAGTTGGTCAGGGTTGTATCGTTAAATTTCTTACAAGAAGAAGAAGAAGTATTTTATTATTTAATACTACTTGCGAAATAAGAGAAATAAAATTATTTTAAGAAAGTTTAGGAGGCTGTTTTTCTCTTTACAAATTTACATAAACCGGGAAACTTTTACACTTACAACAACTAAGTTGTTTTCAAAATTTCTTTGAATTTATTTTGCATTCTGGTTTCTGGAATATTTTAACAAGAAGTGCACACATTGTTGCACTTTATATATGTAAAGTGTTGCAAAAAATTAAGAAGTACAAATTCCACACCGAACAAAGGTAATCACAAGTATGTAATATCCGATTTGTTCAGAATCAGAATACTGATCACATTATGCTATAACATATAGTTTCATTGCAAATGCAGTAGGTAGAGATATATGTCCGAGTATCATTTAACAAGTATCATTTACTAAATGGTTGTACTTTTAAAATTAAGATAAAGCTTAAGGATAATAGTACATTAAGATACAAGATTCATAAGACATGATTTTAGCGCACGCGTCTTTGTTAGAAACGAGCGGCTTGCCGCGAGTTTTCTAACGGAACAAGTGCGCAGAAATGTCTTATGAAACGTGCATTTTATACTATTTTTTCTATTTTGGTCCTTTTGTCAAAAAAATATTTACAAATATACGTGATTTCATTTTTAGGAATATTTTAATTTTTATTTGATTGTTGGTAACAGTAACAGTGATTGATATTCGTAACTATGACGTTTCATTGTTATTGTTTACAATTTAAACAATATTTACTTTCAAATGACAAATGTCTAGAAATGTAGGTACTACGTACCAACCTAACAGAAATTAGGTTTGAGTTCTTTTAAGAAGTATGTACTTTATGACATCCAAATGGGTTTCATAAAGTACATATTAAAGAACCAAAATAGAAAAAATAAATTGTTAAATTATTAGGTATTATAATAGTTTATAGGTAACTACAGTAAAAATTTTGAAAGATGTCCGATCAAGGTTGTCTTCGAATTGTATGAATTCAGATTTTTGCCCCGCCCATCATGACAAATTCAGTAGTGTCGTTTGCTTAGTTATATGAGGGTACTACTGTTATTTTATTATTATAAAAATATATATTACAGGAAAAGCATTCAAAATTCATCTATGGTGTTTCAGTATAAATAATATTGTATCGTTTATTTATTTGGACGAAGTGTAAAAATCAGAGAAATATTAATATCTAATTAAAATAAAAGTTTATTGAACGAGAAATAAATGAGAAAAAGATAATAAAAGTAACGAACACTATATAATAAATACAAACACTAATTAAAAATTAATGCTCTTATTCATACATTCGTATAATTTTAAACGGTTCGTTATAACTTTTGTCCAACAAAATAGTCGACACTGACAGAAAAATCGAAATGTAACTTATCAAGTTTGTTTCTGTATGTCAAAAATTGAAACGAGCCGTTTTGAAACTTCACGGATGTGGAAGACTGAAGAAACAGAGGAAGACCAAAGATAAGATGGAAGGACTGTATTGCGGAAGACTTGAGAGAAAAGGAACTGAATGAGAACGAAACGCAAAACAGAAATGAGTGGAAGAAGAAAATAAAAAAGCGACCCCTAACGAATGGGACAAGCTAAAGAAGAAGAAGATGTCAGTGTCAAGTGCAATTTTCATAGTTTGTTTATGAAATAATTTTACTGGATATTTAGAATCTTTTGCAAGAATATATATGTATGGAATTTATACATAATACACAGGATTGACGGAAGGTATTGTGCTGGCCACATCAGATTTTTTTATTATTGGATATAAAAGGAAGTCATTAAATAAAAGTTGTAGTAAATCAAGGGGGACATTCACTTCTTGAAGATTTTTTTTTAAACCAGTGGTTCTCAAACTATAACATAAAGTTATATTTTCTTAAATAGGATAGTATATATATTTTTAGGCTCATTCGATAGAGTATTTTTTTCTGAATTCAACCATGTAATCATTTTATATCCTTACATAACAAAAAATATTGAGAAAAATTCAATTGAAATTTAAATAAATTTTATTTTTATAGTTATACCAATTGAGCTTAAATTACAACGAAACACAAATACAATAATCCAGCTGATCGTTTTCTTGAAACAGCCTATATATATACAGGGTGGTGACCGCGACTCCACAACATAGGACTTTAACATGTAAAATCAGATTTTCGTAATTTCCTGCTTCCTCAATTATTTTAGGAAAAAAAGCTTCAAATAAAAGTTATAGGGCATAAAATTTTGTATGCATTGTAACGTAAAAAATTAAGTATGAAAATGTCGCAAATCACCGCAAAAATAGCTATAGCCATGGAATTGAAACAAAATATTAACAAATGTTAACGATTTATATATATTTATTTCATTATTATTTTGTAAAATCTGTTCAAATCAACAAGTTTCATTTTAAATTAACAGATGATTGTTAATTGAAACAGAAATTAGAAATAATATCTAATAAAAATAAATTACCCTAACTTGACAGATAATCCGTTAAGACATTTGTTATTTATTTTGCCTCAATTCTATGGCTATTGCTATTTTTGAGGTGATTTTCGACATTTTCATATCTAATTTCTGCCGTTACAAGGCATACAAAATATTGCTTATTGATTCAGATGCAGAATTTTATGCTCTACAACTTTTATTTGAAGCATTTTTACCTAAAATAATTAGGAAAGCAGGAAATTAAGAAAATATGATTTTACATGTTAAAGTCCTATGTTCCGGGGTCGCGGTCACCACCCAAAATAAGTTTAAAATAAATATGTTGTTTCTATGACCTCCTGCTAACTTAAGATAACTTAAACCCACTTGTGCCACTAACACTTGAAATTTCAACTTGATTTTATTCAGTTAATCAATTAAATTTTACACTGCAATTAAAAGATTAATTAATAGGAATTAACATCAATCTATTTGGCTAACTGAGTAAATCCAAGTTTTAATGCTAAATGTGTAACTGGGTATTAGGATGACACCATTTTACTCGTATGTGTCAACTTTTAAAATATTAATAACACCTGCATAAATATATTATTTTGTAAATTTTGAAAACTTAAATTAATTTGTATAATAAGTAAGATCTAATTTTTATTCTTTTTTACGTCCGTTATTTATTGTGTTGTGGTTACATACCCTTGTTATATTCTGATGATAGGTACATATTTATCCAATACTTGATAAATTAATTTGGAACAGGAACAAAATTAAAATGTACGACCACATTAACTATTTGTCAACAGAATTGTCATATCTAAAACATTTAGACAAGATTTTGACTATATTAAATTATCTAAAAGTTTTAAATTCTTTGTAAACTACAAGAGTACTTTACCCTCTTAAAAATAAAGTAGGTAAAGATGTTCTACAAAGTCGAGCACTGATTAAACTCGTTGAGAAATGTGATAGTTAAATTCAGATATTTTTTCTTATTCTGTTAACCACATCTAATTTAGTTTTGTTCTCTTTACATTAGTTTCAAATGAAATGTCCTGAGTTATACTCGTACTCGCGTTATATATTTGGCCAGATAAATTTATCCTAACGATAAGTAAAGAAACCATAATATGTCTGCGCTGTAGTATTATGTGTCTATGTGAAGCTATTGTGTTCACAAGGTGTCTTCGTGTCTTTGATGACGTCAGGTGACAGCAACCAGGTGTGCGGAGTATTGACGCAAGGTGAGCACAGCGAAATTTCAAATTTAAATGCTCGTTTCAGAGGTAATCTTCGAAATAACTGCCCGTCAATTTATACTCGGTCATGGCGTGTTATGTATGCGTAAATATCAAAATAAGGGTCATTGTCTATGCCAGACAGCCTCAAACTGTTTTACATCTACAAACCAAGAAACATTTATTGTATTGCTAGTAATATGTTTGTAGGTATTTAAAAATATAAATATTTCAATACACTTACAAGTAACAAAGCTTTTCTTTGAAAGGTGACAATTTATTTATTTTTTACCTTCCGTCACCTCTAGGTAAGGAAGGTATTTTCTTTGGTCAAAAAAATCGGTGGTGAATTTTCAATGAAGAAGCACGTTTTAAGAACCCTACAATACGATTTTACTATTTTTACGATGATGTACATATGTATGTATATGTGTGTGTGTATGTGTGTGTGTGTGTGTGTATGTATGTGTGTGTGCGTGTGTGTGTGTATGTGTGTTTGTGTGTGTGCGACTATAATATCGGCCGCGATATTACCAATACCAGAATTCGAAAATTACAATTTTTACGTATTCCTCCTCCTTACATCCATATGCAGACTTGATTAGATGATTAAAATTGGTCAACCGGAAGTACCCTCATTTGTAGATTTTAACAATTTTTCTTGAAAAAACGCTGTTAAATATTATTTTTCGACATTTAATGTTATTATAAATATTCTTATCTATACAAATTCTTTGCATTTTATATTTCATATTCAATGAATATAGAGTTAAAATAAATAAATTTTATAAATCAGCCAGCTATGCTATAACCATAGAAACAGCTACTATGTTAAGAAAATTCTAACTGACAGATGCCAGTGTCAATGAAAAGAAAATGAATGTGGCAGAGATGAGGAGATAGATGTTGGGGAAGACACGGAAAAATAGGATAAGGAATTAAAGAATATCGGAAATGACTCGAGTAATATAAGTTTCTAGAAATATACAAGAGAGACGATTACATTGGTTTGAACATGTAATGTGGGGAGATAAAGAAAATATTTATATTGGACAAATGAATAGCTTAGTAATAGAAGGTAGACGGAACAGAGGAAGACCAAAGATAAGATGGAAGGACTGTATTGCGAAAGAATTGAGAGAAAAGGAACTAAATAAGGACGACACGCAAAACAGAAATGAATGGAAGAAGAAAATAAATATAGCGACCCCTAACGAATGGGAAAAGCTAAAGAAGAAGATGTCAGTGTCAAGTGCAATTTGCATAGTTTGTTTATGAAATAATTTTACTGGAAATTTAGGATATTTTGCAAGAAAATTTATATATGGAATTTACACACGATTGACGGAAGGTAATGTGCTGGCCACATCAGATTTTTTAATAAAGGGATAATATAATTTTTATATATACTCGTACCATAGCGAACACGCGGCCGGCGCCACTGGTCAAACGAGTTTAGATCTCTTGGCGTAATTACTGAGCGTGCAGCGTGTAAACAAACACTCGCGCTCGCCTGATCATTTGTTATGTCATTGTTTTCGAATGTTTCTGGAAATAGTCTACAGTATTCTAGAGTGAATAGCGAGCAATATAAAAGGAGAGCGAATCTGTGCAGTCATGCAGTTCAATCTAGTCCAGTCAGTCGAATCAGTTCAGTCCAGTCCATGGCCTAGACTCTAGGCGACGAGTTAACATGCAGAGTGAAATAAATAGTTAGTGATATAAATATAGTGAAATAAATATCGAGTAAATAAATATTGCGTTGTGTTAATTGTTTAAATAAATAATCTTAGTGTTTAAGTTTTTAATAATATTTTTAGGGCCGGTTGTTCCATCTATAGTTAAACATTCGGTTAAAATTTATTCTATTGATAACTTCAGTCTGCGTTGTTCCACTTATGGTTAAAAGTTACCAGTAAGATAAATTTTCGTTAACGGCAAGATAATTAACAGACAGTCAAACTACTAGTTAAGAATTTTATACAAAGAATATCGTACCGAGTGCACACGAATGGTAACACGAAGTGAAGAGAAACGGAACATATAGTATGGAACGTTTGTGTTATTTTGATGATATAAGCTGTTTGTTAATATTAATAATTATTATAATAAATCAGTACAACGGTGATGATGATGTATTGGATTTCATTTTTGATAATATGAATTTTCGAAAACAGTATACAGTACGAGAAAGCTATAATAATTTTGAAAAATGGGATGATTAAAAAAAATTGAGGTTTCGAATATCAAAGAATACAGTTCTTTATTTGTTAGATAAAATTAAAGACCAAATATTGTTCTTATCTATTAGGTAAGTTTAAAGAAAGCATAATTTGAAAAATAAACACTTATTTGTCTACATTTGTTTTTCTGAATTAACTAAAAGTATAAAATTTATAAAATTTGCCCCTAAAATTTCACAATTTTATTCTCTAAATCTTCATATATAAACACAGCATATAGTTTTACAGGACAGATAATGTTTGGATTTTCTTCTGTTTCACATTTTAGAAAACTCTGGTTTAAACGAATGATACGCAAACAATGCGCAAAGTTTACAAGACGTATCTTAATCCTCAAGAATTTCTTATCACAAAGATACGTTCTTTGTTTATATCATGACATATGACGTAACAATATCTTAAAAATAAATGTGTAATGTCTGTATTATAATCGTATTCAAAAAGTAAATAAATTTATATTTACAAATATACAAATTAAGAATTATGGTTTAATATGTACATAGAAATTGTTTAAGATAAAGTGCAAGTATTTGACCTAGAAATGTATATGAAAAATACTAATGAGGTCATACAACAAAAAATAAAACACTGATAAAGAATGAAACCAATAAACCAAATAATTTCAAAGTAGTATTATTTTTTTAGATTTTTCTCAAAACTAATTAAATGCAATTTCTTTAATATTTTGTATTATGAATAGAAATATTACTTATTTGGTTAGAGCTTATTGTTTCATTTTATAATTATCACAAGTCGTATAAATATTTATTGTAGTTATAAATTTCCATTATCAAATAATTCAGAAACAATGCCTTATCAATAATAGAACAATTTTCTTATAGGTATAGAGCAAAGTACAAAATCACTTTTTATTATAAATACAATTATTTCCTTGAAAGTATCTCATGATTAACACGTAGTACGAAATATCGCAGTACTATTTTTAAATAACTATCACACAAACAAAATTTATTATTATATATGGAAAATTTAACATAAGTTACACTATTAATATTAATACTTAAATTTTAAGCTAGAGAGCAGTACAGACCGGTCAACAATAGGGTACCTATACAGGGTGTATCAAGATAATGGAACAGTGCCATTTATTCGTAAATATGAAAAGTTACACAAAAAAGTGATTAAGATATTTTATAAAGCATAGAGGGGGACACATTTTGATATAACTATTATTATTTTAGAGCCAGTGGTACTCAACTTATGGATCAATGTTATACTTTTTTAAATGGTATCATATATTTTTTATTAACTCATTAAATAGTAAATTTTCTTCTGAATTCAACAATATAATTATATTATACCCTTACATTGCGAAAAATTTGATAAAAGTTAATTCAAAGTTAGTATTTTTTTTTTAAGTAGGCCAAGCAAATGTTTAACTATTAAAATAAAAGAAATTTTTCTGTCATTTTTGTATGTCTTTGTTATGTATTATATTATTTTTTCGAAATGTTCCAAATTTCGTTATTCTTTTTTTTATTTCGCGTAGACTAGTTAGTCTTACGAAATTAGGATAAATTTTTGCAATTAAATTGCATGCTAGGAATGCATTTTGCTGGGTCTTGCATCAATAAATAAAATCAAATTTTGTTTTAATGACTTAATGTTTATGCAACCTACTTAAAAAAAAATATTTTATCAAATTTTTCGTAATGTAAGGGTATGATATTATTATATCGTTGAATTCAGAAGAAAATTCTTTATTTAATAAGTTAATAAAAAATATATAATGCCATTTAAAAAAAAGTAACATTGATCCGTAAGTTGAGTACCACTGGCTTTAAAATAATAATGGGAATGTCAAAATGTGTTCCCCTCTATGCTTTACAAAATATCTTAATCACTTTTTTGTGTAACTTCTCATATTCACGAATAAATGGCACTGTTCCATTATCTTGATACACCCTGTATACTCAGGGTATGGCCATGACGTGGCTCGCGTTTCGTCCGCCATTAGAGGGCCACTGTCATATTCGTTGTTGTTGCGCAAATTATTATGTATTTTCGTGGCTACTTGCTTTATTTATTGAAAACACATAAAAATGACCAATATTAAGCACAAACATTTAATTTTTAAAAGGTAAGTTTAAAATATATACTTATTATGTAAATAATAACCACAGTTATTAAATTTGATGTGATAATAACAACCTATATCATATGCTATACATAACCTCTAAATCTATGTCATAATAAGAATTGTGTATCTCTTAAATAAATGAATTTTTATTACCTTTATAGATTCATAGTGTGATTATTTAATATCCCTGTATAATATAATATCACATTTCTTACAAATAGATAGGGAAATGAATTATTAGTATGTTTGACATTGGCTCGCTTATGGCGGCGATCTTGCCCCATGGTCATACCCTGTATATAAAGGTACCCTAGTCAACAAAATGTTGGCAATAAGTTGACAGATGTAGGCTAGATCTCTGTTGAGTACAGCAACTTATTTCTGGATACATGTAGTGTATATTGTGTAAGTTTAAGTTTTAAATAAAAATGGATCCGATTGCTGCTGGTGGTGCTAGTGCTTCTATCATTATAATAGCTGCCTATGCCCAAAACCGAAAAGGAATATGATGGCAGAGACAGCTTTTGCAAAATAGGACAAGCTATGCCGAAAACTTAATGTCTGAATTTCTTTCGAACGATGGTAGCTCGTTCCACAATTTCGTTAGATTAACAAAATCTGACTTGGAAATACTTCTTTGTTTAGTAGACACTAAGCGATGTTTTCAGTTTGAAATGGGTTACGCAAATACACTCAACATACAACAAATTTCTTTGATATTGTAACGTGCGCCCCTGACTCTAAGAGTAAGCGACCACTGGTAGAATATTTCCAGAACGGCACCGCGCTGGGCGATGACGCAATCTTCGTAATAATCGGCTTAGTAAACTCGTTACGACCTGTCTAATTATTTAGAGTTACCTGATTCTTTGTATTCGATGTTATTGTCGCGTCGGAAAGTTCCAGAAGGACGCCGCACTATATAAACCAGTCAGAAAGGACAGCTGCAGACTATGTTATATAGAAGCAACGAGCAATGTTCAGTTGGTGATATAAATAAATAGTCTACGAGTTGTGAACATAAATAAATATAGTGAAATCAATATTGTCTAAATAAATAATATTAGTGTTTAAGTATTTAATAATATTCTTAGCCTTAAATTAATGTTTATAATTGTTTAATCATAGTGGTAATTATTTTTATTATCTTAATTATTTATCGTTTAATAAACGTATTATTTTAATTAATAATATTTCTCTGATTTTTACACTTCACTCAAATAAATAAACGTTACATTATCATGCCGCACGATGTTGACCAGGTTCCATAAACTTGTTGCTATGTTGAGGGATACATGTTGACAACACCAATATCAACTTACATATCGGCGATTGTTGGTAGGTCTATATTACTCTAAATCCTAACACTTTACGTTCAATCTTTATCGTGTTAGATTCCTCAAAATCATTAAAATTTATGAAATTCCAATTACATAAGTTCAAATTTCCACAAAATTTGGCGTACTGGCTAAATTTGCACAGCGAAAATATTGTATCCATTTTTTCAAAAATTTTGAAAATTTGTATGTTTGGTGATATACACCAAGTTCATTGCTCGTTGCTTTTATATATATATATATATATATATATATATATATATATATATATATATATATATATATATCAGACTGTCTCTCCGCTTTCTTTCGGCCGGTATTTATACAGCTCATATCATTCTAGAACCCTATGAAGCGACAATGACCTGTATACAAAAGAATTGGGTCACGGCGTAGTTAACCTCTAGCCGGCGCGTCGCGAGAATTTTAACATCTGGGAAATTTCGGGATTACGTCATCGCTCTGGTACATTCTTTCAGTGGCGGGGCTCGTGTACTATTCTCACAGGGGCGCACGTCACAATATATTTTGAGTTGTAAAAAGTATCAGTGAGTACAATGGATGTAAAAAAATTAAGTCTTTGCAACCCGAATTTTGCTACATACCCTCTCTATTTGACAGTGACAGCTAACAAACTTACATTGCACTTTTATTTATTTCATTTAAAATGCACTACGCATGTATTGTAACAACTAGTGCCGGACATAACATCATTAGCTGCACTAAGTGCAAAACTAACTATATAAATGGAAAACGCCATAAGAGTATAAAAAGTAGACTGTTGAATTTTTTTTTAATTTTACCAAAAGGTGGGTGTTTTGGGGGGCACAACTCAAAAAATAGCTAGCGATAAAGAAATGTGGCTATCATCAATTTAACGTATTTCAACTTTTTTTTTGTAATATAAAATGCATTTACTTCAATTTTTGTAATTTTATTAGATGTACCTTTGAATATTCAGGGCTTCACCTCACTCGGCACACATAAGGCCTGGATACATCCCTTGTGGAAATAACGCATCATACCAACACCTTATCTGCAAATTTGGCCTTTTGTTTGTATCTAACATTATTAGGGACGTCTGCAATATTGTCAATATAATAACGATCATTTCCCTTAATTTCGAAATTGCTGTGTGAAGTCCGAGAAATCAATGTAAATGTCGCCCAAAACCCAATACTAGGCGTCAATAAAAAGTTGCGCCTTTTAGAAGAACACGCCCATCTTTATTTAAGTTCATAATTTTATTGCTTATGAAACAGTTAACTATTAAGTTACAAAACTTTTATATAAATGCATTTTATATTACAAAAAGAAAAAAAAGTAATTTGAACACTGTAACGTCCAATGTTGACATCATTTTGCGGCGCTTTTGTACAGACCTTTTCAAAATGATGCAAACATTATTTGTAATTAAAATCTATTACACACTAAGTTTCATTGCAGAATTCATTTATTTATTACTAGTGCATCTAAGTTTCAATTAATATATTAACCAAAATTGTACAATTTGATTTATGTGAAATAACCCGTGTAGGGTTATGTGAGGACAACTTTCTATATATTCACCTAATCTTGTTTTAGGAAAATTTAACTATATATAGTAATTCAGTATTAAATTATTTCGTCAAATAGAACAAAATTAAAAAAGTATCTAGTAAATATACATATAGGTCAAGAAATGTATTGTTAGAACTAGAAATTAAACGTTTGAAAAATATAGGCCAACTCTGAGTTTGTTTACAGTGGAGGGTAATGAGTTAGTAACGAGGAGTTTATGAATTAGATATTCATAATAAGAAGTGTTGGTGTTTCGTTTGGCTTGGCTTGGCTTCGCCGGTGAATGTGTCGCATACAATTAGCACACCGACGTCTCACATCCACATGGAGTTGACACGCGCGGGGAGCGAATTACTTATTGTCAGCAGCTGTCATAACGTGTCGCAGCCAGGATAGCTCATTTGGAAGCTAAACCAGCGGCTAATCGACGGCACAAGCCATCAGAGACCACAAGCTATATCTCAACCAAGTAAACATGAATTTTCTCCAGACACAATAATTTATATGTTTTTTAACAAATATATCTTCTCATTTTTATAAGCACATTATTAATCTGCTTTTATATATTAGTAACAATTACAAAACAAGTTATATTACACACAAGTGCTGTAATATAATTTAATTTTTTTTACTTTATCTAACTAATTTAGATATTAATGAAAATTGAAACCACTTTTTTGCTTCAAAGAATCGACTCACAATTTTTTTACCTTCCGTCACTTTTCTTGAAAAAACGCTGTTAAATATCATTTTTCACATTTAACGTTATTATAAATATTAAAAAATATTTTACTCTCTATGCGATTTGATTACATTTTATGCTTCATATTCAATGGATTTAGAGTTAAATAATTATAAAGAAATTAAATTTCATAAAGCAGACAGCTATGCTATAACCATGGAAACAGCTAGATAGATACTGTATTAGAAAAATATTGATTGATAGATGTCAGTATCAAGTGCGATTTATATACGAGCCCAAACTCATAATAATTCGGCTAGTTTACATTTTCAACAAATTATAAAATCTACATAAATGGTTAGAAATTTCTAAATATTCTTTTGGCTTCTTTAAATATATTTTTCGGAAATGGTGGTATGGTACCTCGTAGATTTAATTTGTGGGACAGTGCTTTCTTTCCGCCTACTGAAGGTAATGAAGTATAAAAGAGATTATATAGGATCAACCAAAACTTAAATTTTTTAAAATTTTATTTGAACGTTTCGGGAGTTGGCCCATCTTCAGCATACAATGATAATATTCAATATAGTGACTGGAAACAAATGTTTATATGAACAGCAGAGTTCTAAAATTTAACTTAATTAACCATTTGACATGAACTTACCATTACAAAGTTATTAGATTAATTTTGAAAACAATTTTTTATACATAATGACTAAAGTCTAGGCCGCCTTCACATCTCAAGAACCTCATCCGAAGAACGGAGAACATCACCTCCATACTAGAACAACCACGTGTGATACATGGGAAACTTAATAACAAGTAAAGAACCTATTGTTACCTATTGTTGTGAGGGATTAAAACAACCAAAATTGTATGACATTAGACAATGTTTGAATAAAAAAAATTATTATTAATTTTGAATCTATATTATGAAAAAGTTACGAAAAATAAATTTAAAAATCTTTTTGTCGGTCGTCATCTTAACAATGTGACAACGACTGACTGACGCGTAGGCGGAAAGAAAGCACTCTCCCACAAATTCTTTAAATATAGACGTAAAATTTTAAAAAACTGTGGGCCAAATGACTGATGATAATAGTTCGACCTGCATTTTAAGGGTCATCTTCCAGTCCAGATTTAGCTTGTACTGCGACCCTTTCTTTTGGCACAATGAAAAACAACTTAACGTAAAAATCCAGTGCAAATTGCAAGACGTATTGGACAATACTCACAGGAAAATGTGCAGGGCTTAAGGATACAATGCCTAATAGAATTAAAGCTGGTATTACTACTAAAAACGACGTAATACAATACTAATGGCGGAATACTTTAAATCTATATTTTAAACGAAAGAAATTCGTAGAAATTTCTCACCATGTGCATAGATTTTATAATTTGTTGTTGAAAATGTTAATCGGCCGAAATAGTATGAGTTTGGGCTCGTAGTATGTTTGTGTTATAATTTTACTGAAAATAGATTTTTTTGCAAGAAACTTTCTGTATGGAATTTATACAAAATACATAGAACTAACGGAAGGTAATGTGCTGGTCACATCAGATTTTTTTCTATTTCAACGGTCTCTTAGTTTTTATTAATGTATTTGAAAAAAATTCGAGAAAAATAATTGAAAAATATGGGAAATAATTTTTATTCAAATATTATAAAAATAAATAAATAAATATATCATCACGGCATATTATCCATTGCTGGGTGTGGCAATCTATTTTATACACAGATTTCGCGGTAATGATGAAATATTTGTACCGTGTGGGCATTTACCGGACGTCACATCACGGGGGCTAATTGCTGGCGTGGAGAGTACACCACAGGGGTTAATTAATATTCGAAGTAATTTTTGGCGTCGGTCGGGATCGAACCCGAGTCCCCAGATTCGCGACCAAATACTCAGGCATACGGCCACGAAACCCCTTTCATTCATAAAATTATAATTTTCAAATATTACGTACCTTAAACTTTAGTTTAATTATATCGTGAACAACTACTATTTCATTACATGACATCAAAAATTACTTCTATAATCACATTGCGTACTACATATTTCTAATTCAGGCACCACACGTCTTTTCTGGACGACGAACCATACCCAATCCCTATACTTCGCTCTCGTCGTCATTCTATCATTTATGTTGATTTAACATCATAATTCGTCTCTCCCGTTGTAAAACTATGTATATTAAATCTAATCCAAATACAGTGCCTTTTATAATTTAATCTACATTTTAATTTTACATATTTTATCCTAATTACGAAAATTAGAAGTAACCTTTCGACCATTATAACTTTATAAAAAAAATTTAGAAAACAAAATCATATCTGACATGGTTTCTCAAGCATGCCTAAAATAACGTGGATTTTATAGTTTTCTCAATGATGACCATCGAGTAAGAAACACCTGTATAAACTTGACTCATCTCTAAAATAGTTGCGGATCTGATTATCAGTTACATATTTTTTTAAAACTATAAAACCTAATTTTTTGCAGTGATTCATATAAATCATATTCAATCGTCTGCGCGTATAATTCTTCTGTGACTTGCTCTATTTTGGAACGTGGAACTAATGATATTGACATGTAAACTTCTTGCAAATACAGTAAAGCACACAAATATCCTTTACAACTAATCTGCTAATAAAATAGGTGAAACTGGATGAAACTCATACTTTATTATTATTTATATTCACATTATAATAAACATAATTTTGAAGGTGGATTTTTTCTCCATTTAATTAATTTCCATAAGAATAAACTGGAATCACATGTTTTGTGAGTCATCGATTTGCGACAGAATCTAATTGTGAGTAATCGAAAGATTTTAATCTAATCTAGGAAGACCATACAGGTTTTGACTTGTGACTGTGACAATAAGTGCATAAGAAAAATGGAATTTGTGGTATATCCAATCTTGTGGTTGGCAAGATTGACAAATACTTTGAGTTAAACTGGTATTTCCGGCCATTGGTTCAAATATTACACTTAGCATTTAATGACCAGAATATATACCGCATGCATCTTAAAATGTGAAAAACCAGATATAATTAGAAAATTAACCTTTTTTACAGAATACGAGTATTATATAATAGAAATCTAATGTGGCCAGCACATTATCTCCCGCCATGTTATTTTTATTTACACATTTAACAATGCTGGCAAATGTATCATATTTCTTTGCCATAAACCTATTGTTCCAATTTTAAGCGTATTACTAAAATTATATATAAAAAATGCTTTATTGATTAGGTATTTTGTTAATTTATATTTTGTGGGGAACCGGGTTTGATCCCGACCGACGCCAAATATTTCGAATTTTAAATGGCATAAAATTGACCTCTGTGGTGCACTCTCCACGCCAGCAATGAGCGCCCGTGAGGTAACGCCAGGTAAACGCCCGCACGGTACAAATATGTTAACATCATTACCGAAATCTGTGTACAAAGCAGATTGGCATACCCAGAAATGGGTAATATACCCTGATGATATATATAACAACAGTTTTCTTCAGGATCTGAAAGTTTAGTACAAACAGTCGGTCATCATGTGAAGAATTATATTTCCAATATTTTCTTCTTAAAACGTTTCCATTGTTATTTTAGAATTAATTTTTACAGTAATAATTATCTGTCAGTTACATAGGTAGGTACGGTTTTTCCACGATATCATCAACCGATTTACGTCATCTACAAAAAATATGAAAAACTAAAAATCCCCAAGTGTTCGAAATGTTTTCGGAAAATATGAATTAGTTTAAAATTTTGACAATTAAATTTACGTTTAGTAAGTACGTTGTGAAATAAAACGATAGGTAAATAAAACTTTATTCGATGTGAATCTTTTAAATGTTTTTTTTTTATATGGTCCTTTTGGTAGGACTTACGATTGACAATTTAATTATATGTTTACATTGTTTTTTGATTGAAATCGGTATCTTCAAAGAAAAAGAATATTTTGTAATATTTTCGTTATTAATTCGGATAGTTTTAGTATTGAAACCATGCCGAATGCGTTATCTCGGCAAAGTCAGGAATTAGTGGCTACTTTAATAGCATATTTTGAAGCAAAAAAACATAATAAATGGTCTTTTTTACTGCTATATTGAATAAATGGGGTTATGTATATATACATATATTTATATACGGAGCAATGGCATAACTAGAACTCTTGGACTCCTATACGAAATATTTTCTGGTTTCGCCCTGATTAACACTATTTACAAAAAATGCGTAGGTCACTAGATATAGACAAAAATGCAAATTTTGCGGTGTGAAATAATAACTATTGGAATTTAATCCGCACTTCTTTAGGGCCCTTATTTTATGGTCTTTCGAATGACGATGCTCAAATTTTTCACTAAGGGCTCTGGGACGCCATACTGATATTGTCTATATTCATTTGTTCAAACAATAAAAATGCCACAATTTTTAAATTTATAGATTAAAGAGAATGGTTGTTTGTAACCATTTATTATATAAATAATTAGAAAAATACTTGCTATGTTTCAGAAGATTTCAGCATCTGAATTAACCTCTCGGCAATTTTTCAGATGCTGGCCACCACACTACTCTGATGAGCTCCAATAAGAGCGAAACGCGTCTGTATTTACTAACCGAGCTTGGCTAGCATTTGAAAAATGACCGAGAGGTTGATTCAGATGCTGAAATCTTGTGAAATTTGTGCGAGAGTTTTTCTAATTCTTTATTAGGCATTATTTCACCGAGAGTTCGCTATTGTACTTTGTCATTTTCCATTTTCAGCTATACATTCAACCTTGTGTGGGATCTTATAATAACACTTAAGTTTTAAATGCTTGAAATTATATAATAAAATATTCATTGGGGGAATAACTGTTCTACATATTATCTAATCTGTGAAATTTTATATCTTTTAATGTACCGATTTCTTCAGACTTGACTCGGTTTTTGGTCAAGAAATGTGAAAAACTTTAAGGGAGAATAACTCGAAAACGGCTGGGTTTAGGAGGTTTTCCATGAAATTTACCCCGCCTTTAGTATGCCTTGTCTAGATTTTGGACAAATTGTTTACAAAATCAATATTTCACCCCCAACTTGACTTGGACTTTGGTCAAAAAATGTGAAAAACTTAAACGCGAAATCGGCTGTGTTTACGGATTTTCCTTGAAATTAACCCCGTCCGACAAACCACTAGTCTAGATTGATTTGATACCAAGTCGCAGTAAATTTTTATTTTGTTATTATTTGTAAAACAGTCAACTAGTAAACTTTTTTCCTGAGTCTGATCTGATTTGTCGATCATAAGTCTGTGTCTGGCATTATAATTACAATAACAATGACGGCATTTTTCTAAATAAAGTTTATTAGTAAGTTTTGATAGTATATTTGCAATATGATAATCCTTTCGCGATCTGTTTTACAACAGATATATATAAATAAACCTTGTTTAATGTATTGTATGCAATCTCCATACATGTATGTGCTTATCATTGGTTTATATTTACATTCCATTGAAGTTCGTAGTCACTTAGAGCTCTGTCCATGTCGTAGAAATATTCAAATGTAGCAAAGTGGCTCGACTCGGCGTTCATATCGCGCTCGCGTTCAGTTGTCAAGGTGAGCTCTAATGTCACGTGATGCGCACGCACGTGCCGATCGCCAATGTCATCCGCCAGATTGGGCCGGATAACACACATGAAGCCGCACGCACTACCAAACGATATGATGTTTGTTTACTTATGTTTTATCATTTCTATATGGTTTTGGACGCTGGAAAGACTCAGTTCGCTTCATGCATTATAAATACCTCACTCAAGATCATCGTACAAATATAGACATCGTTTTTTCCAGCGTTAACATTCTGTTTACTACCAACATTTAACCAGGGCCTGATCTAGCTTTTCTACCACTCGGGCAATAATGCTATATAATAAATAATTATAATATTTTATATAGGTAAATCTTGGCTTATTTTTCGAAAATTTTCTGCTTTTTAAGATTTTTTTTTATTCACACTTTTTTTGCTGACTTTTTGTTACAATGTACTGACTAGGATATTGCCTCAGTGTTAAAGAAGATATTTTTGAACATTTATTACATTAAAATTATATTTTTTTTGTCAAATTTTTTTAAGGTGTGCTATATTAAAGTTTTGAGTTTTTGTTAATTGTATGTAGGCTAATTTATTGGAAATTAATATTGATAATACATGACTACAAATTTTGTATGTTACATTTTAAAATGGACATTTATTACATTGCTGTCATTTTTTGACATTATAGTGTGTAACCATAAAAGTGATTGACCATATGTTGCATGTTAAAATAAATTCCCTGTAGAATAATCTGTTATAATACATCTCGCTGCCCAAACAACGCCATGGAAACCAGTTGAGATATTTAAATGTTTGTAATTGACATAAATGCAAAATATCAGTGTCACAAAATAGTTATTTTACTGACATTACTGAAAGATAAGAGGTACGAGTACATTTAAAATATATTATTGTATTATTATATATATTAATTAAATATGTATTTAAAATTATAGGTATGTTAATATTATATATATACCCTTAAGAAATACCGCTAATACCGTCAATGATTTTGAAGAATCTTGAACATATTAGAAGAGTAGGTCAAAATACATCATAGGACGAAAGAATAGATACAATTTGAATTATTTATGTGCACAAGAAATGTTAAATTCGTTACTTATGTGACATAAAATGGAAATGGCGATAGGTATTGTGCTGGCCACAACAGTTTTTTTAAATATTTAAGTTTTTTTGTTTATTAATTTCGGTATTACAGAATGAATCAAAATGTGTAAATAAAAAAAATCTGTTGTGGCCGGCCAGCACAATACCTCTCGCCATTTTCATTTTATGTTGCATAGGGCGCGAGCAGTTATGTAACTTTGTTGGCCTTGGCAAGCAGATATGGGGGCCAGTGTCAGAATGAGAGCTAGTAATATACATAGGTGTCAAGTATCATAAGTTTTCATCCGAAACATTATGATTTTCCAAATCCATGTGGATTATTTTCCTCGACAATGGATGACAAATAAACATCAGAATATTTTGAAATTTTAAATGAAAAATTATGACATATGACAATTGTGACATCTACGTAAATAAATAGTAGCAGTCATTCTGACACGGATCCTCATATCTGCTTGCTAAGGCCAACAAAGTCACATGACTGCTCGCGCCCTATACGTAACGAATTTAACATATCTTGTATACACACAAATAATTGAAATTGTTTCTCTTCCTTCGTTCTATGAGAAATTTTATCGTACTGTTCTAATTTGTTCAAAATTCTTCAAATTCATTGATGGTATTAGCAGTATTTCTTAAGAATATATGTAATATTAACATACCTGTAATTTAAAAACATATTAAATTAATAATACAATAATATATATTAAATGTACTCATACCTTCCAGAAAAATCTGACACTGACATTTTGCATTTATTTGTCAATTACAAAAATTAGAATATCGCAACTGTTTTTCGGGCAACGAGATTTATTACAACAGATTATTCTATATTATTATATACTATATCTCCAAACCTATACGAGATATAATAATAAAAAAAAATGTGGCAGATTGAGAATTTAATTATCTTTAATATTTGTAGTAACAAATTTTCAAAAAATAATATTTAGAATTTTTTTTTTCAGAAACTACCACTTCCGGTTGTCCAATTGTTACCAGAACCTATTCATCTCTTCCCATTACTGTTAGATTGAGAAATCCGTAGTTATACAGGTCTTTAGTCTTATAGAATTTGAGAAATCGTGTCTCCAACAACCTCACACACACACACATCCACACACACACACACACACACACACAGACATCATTGTAAAAATGTTAAAATCGGATTCTATGGACCTTAAATCGTGCTTATTCAATAAAATCTGAATATGCGATTTTTAGCATGAATCCAATACCTCTCTTAGCGAGAGGTAAAAAAAGAAAAAAAAAAGATCTTAAATATAAGTATGTACGCCCCTTCCCTGCAGATAACCTTATTACAACTCCTTACTTTACACTAAATGACTTTATTTATTGACTTTTTTCAAATTAAACTTTCTAAATATAAAGCAAATATTACAAAAAGTTCAGACTGAAATGTAATTATTACAAATTGTTATTCTGATGAACTATAATGATCTCCTAAAGAAGTGTTCCGCAATAAATTGCCCGTGTAAAATTCAATTTACAATTAAAATATTCTTGATGATAAATGTAATATTTGGTTCATACCAGAACTTGTTTTTAAGATTGCAATTTTTTACATTTCAATAATTTAGCAAAAGACTAGACGAGCAAAAACGAAAATAAATATGTGAAAAGTAGATATAATCGTTTTTATGATTTGTAAAAAATGCTAATGAAATTATTTGTTATAAACGAAGTATTTGCTAAAAATCCTGCAGCGGTGTAGATTTGAAAGATAAATTTTATATTTAACTTTAGGTTAGCCTGCTATCTAATCTATATTAATGTCGATTTGTTGCACTCAAAAATAAAATTATCAGGTTTACATTTATTAGCTCTGGTATAATTAATGCAGTTATTTTTCACAATGTGTAGTAAATCCTTGCACACATACGTAATTGCAATAACAATACAATCTTTTTTTATGAAAATTTTGTTTTTAAAACATTTTTTTAATTAAATAACTTTTACTATAGCCAGCATAAAAAATTTGGAATGAAGTAGGTTTTGAATACTTTGATACTAAATGACAAATTTTAAATAATTTTCTTTATCAAAAATATTAATTAAAGGGTTGGCCGCTATTTATAAATTATTTTTTTTAATAAATGATCACTGACTCATAATAAAACCGTATTTTAACCTAATCTAATCTAAACTAACTTCAACTAATCTAAAATCCAACCATAACTTGACATAACGTAACCTGGACATACTAGTTATATTTTTTACTAATATTTTACGAAATACTGATCATTACTAATCATTAAAACAATTGAAACAATATTGATTAAATAAATACAAACTAAAACGATTTCTTACTTCGGAAAGACGAAAAGGATAAAATACATAAGTAAAAAAGAGTATTTAAAAACAAGCTTTTATAATTGCACCAAAAAGAAAATGAAATTCTTGGGCATTCTACCTCGGTAAATAAAAGCGTAGACGAAAATAATGAAATGTCCCTTTTAAAAATAAATATTTAAATTTCTCTATTCGCTTTTATTTAATGAAGCAAAAAGCCTAAGAAAATATAGTTTTTTTTAGTGCTTTTAAAAGCTTGTATTTAACAGTTTTTTTTTTTAATATATATTATGTACTTTGCTAATTTAATAAATAATAATAATAAATGTTGTTATACCAAAATAATATTAACAAAATTCTAAATATGGAATTAATGTTGTTTGTAGACAAATATTAAGTTGAAGGAATACAAAAATTATAATTTAAGATGAGCATATTTAGTAGCTTGCATTGTCTGACGTTTTTATTTGTAGAATACCTCCGAACTTTGTTCTGTTTATTTACAGAAACTTCTCAGAGTAAAGTCCACGAGATAGTAAAAAAAATCGTCAGAAGGTACACAATGAACAATACTGATTTCAAAACAACATCTGTAGATTGATAAATTCGCTGTTCATGATCGCTGAAACGTCAATGATCTACAGTTCTACTAACCTATATATGATGACGATTGGTAACCTAGTGAGGATACGGTCTATAATCAAATATGTTTTTGCGTTGCTATGCACATTGTAAGGTTACGTAACGTAACGTTTGCGGGGGGCGGGGGTGGGGGTACACCTGCCGCCGCGCTGCCTTCTTCTCGCCATCACTGACAGCGCAAAACAATGTGCCGACGTGTATATGTAGCGCATGGAAACGTGTCACCTTGAGCGCTGCTACGCACGCCGCGTGCGACGAGCTAACTAATTCCTACCACTTTCACGCACCCTACAAACACTACTTACTTATCACAATGCAGTGCAATCAAGCCAAGCCACTAAATTTATACGTATATTTCAAACGGAATTCACTCAGAAACCAATCTGGTTTATTTCGTTATAAAATCAAGTTTATTTTTATGTACTCTGCATATCTTATCTAATTTTAGTACTATTTGTATTATTTAATCACAAGAAAACTTATACATGCTTTCAAAAAGAATTGAGAAATAGTTTACCTATCATGGGCGTCACAAATTATAAACAAGAAAGCAAATGTTTTGCCTCTTTAATATATTTTAAAAATTTATTACTATAAAATGTAAACAAATATCATGTAAAAATATTTCTTCACATTGTTACATTTTTAGTTGTCGGTAAGTACAAGAATATAAAATAATAGTAAATTAAAAAACTATTTTTTCTGTTGATGTAATTTTACAATATTTTTTTTTTAAATGCGACTTGTCAAAAATATAACTTGGCTTTTTTTTGTCAATTATGTTGGTAGCTCTTCCCGGTAAACAGTCGAAATTTTAACAGTTTGTAGGTATATTGTGTGTTGTGATGTTGCTGCTGTATACATTAATATATTGTATCAAACAGTGCGCTTATAGTATAGATCTTCTTAACGACGTGTTTACAGTGCTTTCCTACACCTATAAGAACACCGAAATACAAAATAAATAATAAACGAATAGTATTTTTATGAAATTTAATTATAACAATTGTTATAATTAATTATAATAATGATCAAATTTGATATAACAAAGTTCACTAACACTATAATAGAAGAGTATTATAAACTAAATCCTTGTTAAGATTAACGATGGCTGAAGATCTTTTATCAGAATTATTTCTTCTTACCGTGTATACAGCTGTCTACTTGAAGTCCGTTATATAGGGAATACAATGTTATTTTTCACCTTCCGTCACCTTTAAGTAAGGAAGGTATTGTCTTTGGTCAAAAAAATCGATGATGAGTTTTTAGTGAATAAGCACCTTTTAGGGTCTCTACAATATGATTTTACCATTTTTATGATGATGTATGTATGTGTGTGTGTGTTTGACGACTTTTTCATAGACGACACTATAATTCTAAAAATTATAATTCTTTCGCACTCCTTGTCTTTACATCCATATGAAGAGCTGATTAGATTTTGGTTGTAATTGGTCAACCGGAAGTACCCTCATTTGCAACTTTTAGCAGTTTTTCTTGAAAAAACGCAGTTAAATATCATTTTTTGACATTTAATATTATTATAAATATTAAAGAATATTCTATTATCTATACGAATTGATAGCATTTTATACTTCATATTCAATGGATATACAGTTAAAGAATTATAAAGAAATTAAATTTCATATATAAGCCAGTTATGCTATAATCATGAAAACAGCTACTATATTCTAATTGACAGATGTCATTGTCAATGAAAAGAAAATGAATGTGGCAAACAGATGAGGATGTTGAGATGGATGTTGGGGAAGACACGGAAATATAGGATAAGGAATGAGAACATAAGGAAAATGGTTCGAATGATAGAAGTTTTTAGAAAGATACAAGAGAGAAGATTACAATGGTTTAAACATGTCATGAGGAGAGATGAATTGAAAGAAAGATAAACAGCTTAGTAGTAGAAGGAAGAAGAAACAGAGAAAGATCAAAGGGAAGATGGAAGGACCGTATTGCGGAAGACTTGAGAGAAACTGAATGAGGACGACAAGCAAAAATAGAAATGAGTGGATGAAGAAAATCAAGAATAGCGACCCCTAACGAATGGGAAAAGCTAAAGAAGAAGAAAAGGAAGATGTCAGGGTCAAGTGCAATTTACATAGTTTGTTTATGAAATAATTTTACTAGAAATATTGAATCTTTTACAAGAAAATTTATGTATGGAATTTGTACACAATACACAGAATTAACGGCAGGTGATGTGCTGGCCGCATTAGATATTTTCTTAATAAAAACGTTCTATTTATAAACCAAATCACAATAAAGAGTAATTTAATAATTACGAAATCTCTTTTTATAACACAATTAAAATAAATTAGTATCCAATATCTAACCTATTAAAATAATTTTTCTGACAGTCCAAACATTCTGCATTTTTATTTGTAAGTTTGTATCAATGCCGTGGTTGCCATTACAAATGACCAATATTTATAAAATTTCAAATTCTATCTTACACGTTACAAAAAGTGCAAAATAAAATCTCATGAGTGGTTTAGGTGAAGAACTAAATTATTTGCAACCTTAGTATGAAATATGTTTGTCTAAAATTAATAGAAAAAAAAACTTTGTATTACCTATATAACGGATTTTAAGTAGACACCCGGTATAAAAAAATGAAAATAATGGAGAACATTTTTTTATAACATTTATTTTTTTCATTTTTTTTTAGAAATTTTGGTAGGTATATGTTTATTTTTTAATACAGGGTGTTAAGAAGAGTATTTTTTTAAAGGGTATGTTTATTTCGATATGCTGATTCTCATTCAAAAAGAATTTTTCCAAAATTCGGAAAATTATTTTTTATTTTTCATCTAATTCTTTTTTAGTGCGCCACTGCCAACATGAAATTTTTATTAAAAATAATGAATTATCTGATCACGTAACAGACGTTGAATAGGAAATAATTACGAATTAATTAATAATTCAATAATTCCTTGGTTTTAATAAAAAAAATGATGTCGGCGGTGGCGCACTAAAAAAGAATTAAATGAAAAATAAGAAATAGTTTTTCGAATTTTGAAAAGATTCTTCTTGATTGAGACTCCAGCACATCGAAATGTATATACCCTCATTTTTTTTACCTCTTTTTAACATCTTGTATAAAATGAGTCAGATAAATAAATATATCATCACGGCATATTACTCATTGCCGGATGTGCCAATTTGCTTTATACACAGATTTCGGTAATGATGATGACATATTTGTACCGTACGGGCGTTTACCAGGCATCACCTCACGGACACTCATTGCTGGTGTGGAGAGTGCACGACAGGGGTCAGTTTTGTGCTATTTAAAATTCGAAATATTTGACGTCGGTCGTGATCGAACCCGGTTCCCCAGATTCGCGACCAGACATTCAGGCGCGCTCTAAAAAAAATGAGTAAGATTAGTAAGAATAGGTATATTATTTTACCCAACCCCTGGGAAAATTTGTAGTGCCGCCTATGGCAAGTGCACTCTAGGCCCGGTATTTTCACCTGTTGTAAAAATTATAAATGTCTCAATTTTTCGGTACTACATTTTTTTTTATAATTGACCATTAAGTTTACCAACAATAGAACCAAAGGAAAATACCGGGCCTTAAGGTTTAGTACAGTTTTATTGTAGACTCTGTTTAGCATCAGTCAGAACACCCAGTTGTAATTGTTGTGAAGAATACACATGGACCTCGATCATGCAATAAAGAGAAATTAACATATCAGTAGTACTTGAAATTTATCTATAGAAAATTAATACCTGCTTACAATCTTACATATAGAATTGAGAAATATACTTGTGTCGTAGAGTACTGTATAATAATGTATATAATTTACGCTGTTGTATTTACAAAGCTGGGTACATTGTTTAAAAATATTGGCATGGATTCGGTTAAGCTGATATGAATCTAGAAAATTGGATTCTATCGCGAAGGTAAAAATAGTTGGGCATTTTTTCTTCCGTATCAGCAGGTACTTGAGAGCGATTGCAAAGTTGCTGATTAAAATACCTCGCGTTCAAATAGCGTTATCAGGTGTTTTCCTCTTTATTACTGTCACGTTTTTAATTCGATAAATTTTATATTGATTTTCTCCTTTGTCTCAGCTAAAATTAATCTCGTTGGCATAGAACAATGTAAACAAAGTTCACGTTGGAAACCGATTAGATATGATGTGTGACGCTCTGGGATCGCGTGTGGGTGTTCGGCCCCTCTCTCCGCACCGTTCCTTGGCGATTTCGTGTTTTTACTTTGACATTTAGCTTATTTCATACCGTAGTAGTAGAGTACACTTATAAACTATGCACATAGAGTACGTGAAATCTTGTCAAGGTTGTTAAATCCCCTGTTTTGTTATCAGGAAATCGATAAGAGTGGCGGATTATTAAATGTCAGATGAGGAAGAGAAAGAAGTAGTGGTAGTTAGGGTTGTGACAGGTCAGGCGACAAATGACCGCCGGGGCGCCAAACAAGCAGAGTACAGTGCCAGTGCGTGAACCCTTCTGCTCTGTGGCTGGATGTCGTGTGCCGAGTGGAACCAAACTATATTCGAACAGAAACAGAGAGCAGAGGCTGCAAGACAAGGGTGAGGGCGCGCGGCCTGCAGGGTGCCGAGGGACTCTCGCTCCACCCACAGACACGGTATCGGCGCATAGCGTGCCGATCTGGCAACGCTGGCCCGCTATAACCGATATTGTGGCCGCGGATGGAATGAAGGGGAAATGGAGCTCGGGTCAGATCGTTTCCCCCACCGCACTGTGTCTGTCTCTGTCGCACTTGCCACCTCTGCCTCTGGTTTGCGTGCGTTGCCGTCGCCTCGCGCTCGGTTTAGTGCTGTTGTTAGCTTCGGCATGAGATGCTCGCGTTGCACTGCACAGTTCGCTCCGGTCCGTTAGCTGTGCGGATGTGTCTGATAGTCGATCGCGTGCCTATCTGTGTTGTGCTGTGTCTATGTGACAACCAACTCAAACTTAACTACTTGTGCGCCTAGTGCGATACTGTTTCCACTATTGCTGTGTGAGCGGAGCATAAAACATTTTTCTCGTATGTCTGTGTGCCAATGCTGGGATATACATCCTATAGGTATATATCGTTCCTCCACGAAGCTTCATCTATCTTGGATTACTTTACAAGCATGAAATAATATTTATATGTGTTGTTCATCTCATAATCATCGTCACCGTGCAGTGTTTTCTTATTTTATAATTTTTGTGAAAAATTTTGGTTTAAGTGTGTTTCTAGTGCTGTTTAGGATTCTATGAAAAAATTATTATTTGTGAAATCTAAGTGCATTTTCTCTTCGGACTATCATTCGTGAAAGTGGCCTCTGTCATACTAGCGAAAACAAAACATCCGTCACTTGAAATTGTCATCTTGAGAATTTAAAATATTTTTGTGGAAACATTTGAAAATTGCCCTGGATATTGGATCAGTATTTTGGGAGAATTATAAAATATCTAAAAAAATATTTTTTTTTATATTACAATAATTTTTGGAATAAATTATTTAACTTGTGCATTCAGGAATAAACATGTTTTGGCAATTTTTTTTGAAAATTAGTATTCACAACAATTGTATTTGGCCATGTGACGGGGTGCGAAGAAGTTGATTATTATGGGCGATAGAAAGGATTAGAAGTATATGAGCGCTCGGACTCTGACTCCTTGTAAGGTTAAGATTGACGAATGTGTAGAATGCGATGAAACGAAAGTAACTAGAGCCCATACATGATACACGTACAACGAGTACGGAGCAACTAACAGTGCACACGCTCACGACTCAGTGATAAAGCAGTGCTAACAGCGGACCCGGTGTTGTTTCAGGGATTGGTCGCCGGCGGGCGCCACCCAGCAGCAGTTGTCTGTCGTGACGACAGTGTGGGGTGTCACCACGTCCACGCAGTCCGGACCGCACACCAACTTCGCCGGGAACGGTCCTCCGGTCTCCAGCGGCGGCTACCCGCACCAGTCTCTCGGCAAACAAGCAGCAACGTCGTTTCCTGGAGCGTACAGGCAGTCGGTCCCTGGGTGAGTGCAGAAATCATAACACTCACAATCACTATCATATCATACAAAACTCGGTGCAAAACTGGTCTGTTGACTTTTAATCCCAGAACAATTGCAGACAGAATCAGTTTTATAATCGTGTGTGCTACCTAAAATCTGTATGTAGCCAATTAGGGGTTGGTTTGACTGTGGGAACAAAGGTGACCAACAGTTAACAACGGAAGGGTAGGGTACATGTGTGATCGAGACATGCATAGTACACACATATTCAGAACCATTTTTTTCTCAAAGTGAATTTAGGGGTTGTCAATAACGGTTAGCAGGGTGGGGAGATTGCACTATGCAGCAGTCAATACAGTGCCTATTTGTGCATAGGCTACTTGTTATGCCGGCCTGTCGGCGGTAAGGCGAAGTAAACCCTCCGCTCGTCTGTGTGAACGGCTGTTCTCTGTAAAAAGCCCAACCGCCCCCCGACTGCCATTCTTTGTCGTTGCCATTATACTGTCACCCCATGTGAGACCCTGTCAATCGACGGTTCGCACTACTCCTTGTTTCCTCCGCGCACACAGCCCAACGAACTTTCAATCTTACATTGATGCCAAACATACAGTAAAAGTACATCTGCACCGAAACTCTCAATTTGTAATTAATACATTCACTAAATGCTGTTACTAAACCAATATTAATCACACTCTCTTCCACACTTATCTTAGAGTTGGGTTGCCTGCTGCGAAGGTGATGCGAAGCTCGTTGCAATCATTGAAACGAGAAAACAATTCCTCTTCACGTAGCGAAACTGCTGAAACTGTATTTTGTATTTGAATTCCGTGAATGCGATCTAGTTTTCGCAGCTTTTTTCTGCACTGGCGAAGCGTTGAATCGCGCGCAATGCGGTACGATGATACGCAGAACGTTTCCGTGTGTCGATACGAACGCGGAAGTGTGCGTTACGGTGTATTTATAATATCTAGGCTACCTTATTACTAAATAAAACGACATCGATGGCCACGTTGACAGTTTCACGTTATTATAAACTTGTATGTTTATTTATGAGCTTCGTACATAGCTACTCGCAATTTATAAGTTATTCAAACACTAACACTTGATACGTGTTGATAGCGTTTATGGTATTAGATAGTTCTGGTTCATATACATTCAATTAGGGTACGAGGTGAACAACATAAAACTATTGTAATTGTAAAATTATATGTAGGTTTCGCTACTAACAATTGTATTTTAATGTTTTTCTATTTTCACCATATCTATGAAATAAATTTGATTTCGGGTGAATGAATGTGTTGTATTGGTTTGAACAGAGTTGGCGGTTATGGCGTGGCTCAGACGGGGGCCGGCATGAACGGAGCCCCTGGCGGCGGGCCGGGAGTGACGGACGGCACCGGGGGACAACAGTACCACCAGGGCAACGCACTGAGCACGGCTGCAATGGTCGCTGCGGCGACAGCCACCGCCACTGCCACCGCCAGCGTGGTCGCGCTTCAGGAGAACAACCAATTCAACCAGGTAGGTAACACACAACATGCTGCACACACCACACACCGACACACCGTTAGTCAGCAGCGGTGTGTGACAGATGTTCACTCACTATATCGATTGGTTGTGCACGGCAGATGCAGGGCCAGCAGTACGGCAGCGGGTACGGGCAGCAGAGAAGCCACGGCCCGATGAGTATGTCGGGCATGGGCATGAACAATATGAATGGCATGAACCCCATGAGCTCCATGGCTAACATGGGCATGAACGCGGCAGCGATGCACAACAACATGGGCATGGCTATGGGCCCCGGCTCCATGAACATGAACAAGATGGGTATGCAAGTGCCGGCTGGCGCCGCCCAAGGCTACGCACGGCGACTAGCACCCTATCCCTCCCCCGCCATGCACATGTCGCAGAAGCGTGGCCAGCAAGGCTACGTCAGCGGCGCTCCAACTAGCGGGCCGACCGGCATGCAGCCGGGCTTCGGCCAAGGCGGCCAGATGGGCGGCCAGTACCCCACCTCCTACCGACCAGGCTTCCAGAGTCAGTATCCCGCGCAACAACAACTTGTGGGTGGCAACGGCTTCGGGCCCGGGCCCGCCGGGAATGTCCGAAGCGCAGGGGTCATGAGACAGACTACGCCACCGTACACAGGGAGCAGCGCACAGTACTTTCCTACCAATAACATGGGTCCTACGCAGTTCCCGACTCACCATAGCACCAGTCAACAGTACAATGGTGGCGCCGCTGCTCAATACGGCGCGCCCGCTAATCAGTTCCAGCAGGACGTGAACACCATGCGCAATAACATGAACTACCAGCATAGTCCTATCCCCGGTAACCCCACGCCTCCTCTCACGCCTGCCTCCTCCATGCCGCCCTACATCAGCCCCAACCCCGACGTGAAGCCTAACTTCAGCGACCTCAAGCCCCCTATGCCTATCCAGAAGGATGACGAGCTGCGACTTACATTCCCGGTGCGCGACGGCATCATCCTACCTCCGTTCCGGCTCGAGCACAACCTCGCCGTCAGCAACCACGTGTTCCAGCTCAAACCCACGGTGCACCAAACGCTAATGTGGCGTTCTGATCTCGAATTGCAACTGAAATGTTTCCACCACGAAGATCGCCAGATGAACACGAACTGGCCAGCCAGCGTGCAAGTATCGGTGAACGCCACGCCGCTCATCATCGACCGGGGCGAGAACAAGACCTCGCACAAACCGCTGTACCTCAAGGATGTGTGCCAACCGGGCAGAAACACAATACAAATCACAGTCTCGGCTTGCTGTTGTTCCCATTTATTCGTACTGCAACTGGTACACCGGCCTAGTGTACGAAGCGTACTGCAAGGTTTACTGCGGAAGAGGCTGTTAACGGCTGACCATTGTATAGCTAAGATCAAGAGGAACTTCAGCAACACTGTGAGTTCAGGGTCGAACCTCACCGCGGACAGAGACCGCGACGCCGTGGAACAAACGGCGCTCAAAGTCTCGCTCAAGTGTCCGATCACCTTCAAGCGCATCACGTTACCTGCTCGGGGGCACGATTGTAAACACATTCAGTGCTTCGATCTCGAATCCTACTTACAATTAAATTGCGAACGGGGCTCATGGCGGTGTCCTGTTTGCAAGTAAGTTATCATTTATTTTCCTTATTAGAACAAAAGACAATATAAATTTTATTTTCAGTAAACCTGCACAATTAGAAGGCCTCGAAGTGGACCAATACATGTGGGGCATATTAAATACCTTAAATAGTTCAGAAGTGGACGAAGTTACTATAGACAATGCCGCTAACTGGAAACCAGCGAAAAATATAGCACAAGGCATCAAGGTAATTATAAAAACTGCTATTTTATTTTATAGGTTAACATTAATTTTTCTTTTCTTTTGTAGATGGAAGATGAAGGTAGCGATTCATGTGGAGCGAAGAGATTAAACAAAGCGATGTCACCGGGCAGTATGACTCTTCCAACAATGAATAATTGGGACATGTCTCAAGCAATGTCACCGTACATACCACCAGACATGAACAGTATCGCGAGTGGTTCGATGATGAATAACGGACCACCGCCTTACAACAATAACGGGAACCGTAGTGGCCAAATGTCGAACTCGTACGACTATGGATCGTCTAATCCAGGCAGCAACGAATATAGTGGAGGTAACGGACCCCTGTCGCATCTCAGCGACTCCGTCAACTCGCTCGATCCTCTCAATGCCATGGAGAAGTCTCTCAACGAACAGGTACATTTCAATTTTGTACAAATATAAATATTTTATTGCAATTTAAGTTTTTGCATAAATTTGAACTCTTAATAATAGTTCATGGTAACTAAGTTACAGAAACTCACTTTTGAAAAACAGTGTTCAATAATTACAATATAGTGTCAGTTCACTACATTTTACATTTTTTGATTCTTGAAAGAATAGGTAAAAATAAATATGTATCTGCATGATTTACACCTGACAAAGTCTTTAAAATCGGAGATATGATTTTTGAATAGTTGCCTCTAATTTCAAATATTTCAACGCTTCACAGATACACAGTCGAGCTCTACCGGTTTAGTTTGGATTTATGTTTGTTTGGTTTGGTATTTATTTAAATGAATGTACTGTACTAATACTTTTAAAGAAGTACAAAATATTTATAATCTTCTCCCTTGCATAGTCTGCTATCACCTGTCTCAATTTTTGCTGTTTCTTATTTACAAGGGCTAAAACGCAAATCAAGTGGAGCGTAAATGCGTGTGCGTGTAAGAGAAATGACTGTGTCTGACTATAAAACCGTGACGTCACAAATTTCGTCCGTGTTTACTACAGCGAAATTTATTAGCAAATTTATAAGTCGCATATTTCAATTTATTTTATATTACTATATTTATTAAATGAGATGAGTTTCACGATTTTATAAACAAAAATCGACAATTTTTTTTAATGACCATTGCGACCTCCAGTACAAAATTAGCTTTGAGTCAGTGATATAGTAATCATTTTTATGTTTACACTTACAATTAAATATGTTGCACGCTACTGAAATATTCCGGACCAATCGTGTTTAAGTAAGGCGTGGCCTAGTGTACGCGGCAGCGCGCCATCTCGTGATGAGCACTGTATGTGGCGTGAAAAATTCACTGACTTCAAAAGGATCTTATAGCTCAGTTGGTTAGAGTGTCCTACTAGATATAGGCAGGCCCTGGGTTCAAATCCCAGTGAGATCCATGGATTTTTTATAAATCGGTCTTCCCCATTTATATTTATTACATTCACAATAGGGGATTACAGCTCAATCGAATTAAGAGAAATTAGTAAAAAATAATGAAAGTATATGCTCAATAATAAATATTAATAAATAAAGTGATATAATTGAAATAATTTAGAAATAAGGGGATTTTTGTTATAGCGGCTCATCAATATTTCGATTGACGACTAAAATATGGCCTATATGTAACGAATATCGAGGTAGGAGGAAGAGAATACTAGCAACGGGGAAGTAAAGAAATTAAAATAAGTCCAGTACTTCAATTCTCAAACATTTTTTGTTTGAATATAAATTTAAATACACTTGTAATTATAAAGTATGTGGACTTATAAAGTGTTATAGTATTCATTTAGTTTTTATAAATATAATTTAGAAATAGTATATATTTTAAGAACATTTAGGGTCACAATGATATGAAACCTTATATTCGTGACGTCAAATATTAACCATATTAATAGGATTTTTTACCGGGTTTTCACAAATAGTTTTAGTTTTATTAATGAAATTATTATTTAAAAAATGGCGGAATCTCCCATTTGATTATATAAATAATTAAACGCTGAATTTATTGCAGATGCCTCACACACCTCATACACCGCACACACCTCACACGCCACATACGCCGGGAGGAACACCAGGTAGTGCGCACACGCCGGGCGGTGGAAACAGCGGACCTCCTAGCGTACCGCCTGCCTCGGATCACCTAAACGGCAGTACCACCAGCGACAACAACGCCTCCACGTCTGAAATTCCCTCCGATTTGAACTTTGACCCCGCGGCTGTAATAGATGGCGAAGGCACTGGACAAGAGGCGTTGAATGTAAGTGACTGTTAAATATGTGAAAGAAAACAGAATGATAATCTATTATTTTTGGTAGTTGCTGCCAGATGTAGTGGACCCGATGGAACTGTTGTCGTACCTGGACCCACCGGACCTCAACACGCCGCCATCGAGCGGCGCGAGCAGTAACGGCAACAATAGCTCGGGCGCGACCACGAACGACGACATCTTGGCGCTGTTCGAGTGAGTGTCCGGGTGGCGCAAGCACACGTAATAGTTCCTTGCACTGGCCGCCGCTAAGGGGGCGGCTGAGCTCGCGATTCCCACCGAGTCCGGAGACGACGGGAGCGCGCCGTGTGTCTAGCCTCGCAGGCAGCAGCGGACACAGTCCAGCACGAGTCTCCCGCGCCGCCACGCACCAGACTGACTGACTCGTGCCGCTCGTGTCGCGCTGTGTGAATGTGCCCCCGGCCCGTGAACGATTTGTGAGATACACCTGTGTGATATGATAGACAGATGATGAATGATTCTGTGTTTAATAAATGAGGAAAGAAGGTCTAAATGAAGCTATTTTCAACATGTATTATTTGTACATAATTTACCTACTAAAATATTGTATAATGGCGTATACTCATATTGATGGCCAGTTATAGAATAGTTCTATTACTACTTACATGAAATATACAATTAGCAAATAGCTGTTGGAACCAAAACATTGTAAAAAGGATTGTCTTAGTAACTTAATGATATAGAGTTGCAGTACGGTCGAACGAAGGACCGTGCTCTGCGACTAGCTGTTTTTGGCAATTTCACTCCATTTCGGTGTCTGTCAGCTTCAAGTATTATTACGCGTGTTTACGCGCTGCGTTCAGTCTAGTGATCACATACACCACAGTCCACACATTACACTACATGCATCGCATCCACCTAGAGTATGCTCTTGTACTTGTACCGGTGGCGGTACCTACCACTGCCATGTGATCACGCGCACATCACACATGTTCATCGAGTCATTCAAATCAATTCAGTCATCATCTCATCTGCATCAGCCATGCCATCACCACATTCATTCACTAAAGCCGGGATTACGATGGTCGTGACGGGATGGGATGTAACGTAACGTGACGGGACGTAACCGTAACGCAAAATCTTGAACACATGGCTTACGTATGAAACTAATTATGATAGCCGTATCGGGACTGTACGTAATGTAACGAGAAAGCTTACCAAAGAGTTATTGCAGCTTCAACGTAAAAATAACGTGCATGTTAAAGTCACGTGACAGCCCGAATGCGCATGCCGACTAAGAAGGAGGCACGTTGTATGCGATGGAATAGCGAGCGTTTAACGTTACACGTTCTGTATGTGTTGTGGTTATGTTTCGGTGAAAAATTGAAAATGAAAGTCCCTTATTTTTAAAATAAAGTCTTTCTACATAACGTTTACGGCTTTTCATCTTAAAAATTGCAATAACTCGCTCAAACTTTCCCGTTACGTAATGTTATGTGTGTCGCGTGCAATAGGAACCAGCAGGAAAGCTCCCCCCTAGGGATGCGCAATGTACACGCGCGCCATGCGTATCAGCTGTCAGCGGTGGTTATTGTTACAAGAGAAAAATTCAACTGTGCATATTTACGAGCATAAAAAAAATGATTGTGCGCTAATGTTATATACGGACAGCATATGCGACGTGTTTTCACCTAAAAACAATACGTTTCATTGCGTTACGGACATAGTAAATAGACACGACTCTGCTTCACGTTACTTTCCGTAACATCCCGTTCCGTTACGAGGATCGCAATCCTGGCTTAACGTTATACGATTCAGTTCACTCTCAGTCTGTCCCATCTAGACGCGTGCTTACTGTTTGATATTCAAACGTTTCTGTTCACTAAAATACTTGATCTTGAAACTTGAAAGATTTATTTCAAATTTCCCACCACTTTTGTATTTGTAATGACATGATGATTGGAATTACTTGTAGGCAACTTTAGATGGTTTCTTACACTGTCAAGACCATCAATCAAAATATTTTAACATGGCATAACGTTGGTTATGTAAAGTTAATGAGTATTGTGATTCTTATGTGATAATTATTCGAAATATATTATGGGTTTTTGAAGAAAGTGTGTTTAAGTGTTTTGATCCCAAAAATGTGCACGTGTCTAGGTAAGACTTAATGTGAGTCCCTCCAAACTCATTGTTTACACATTTTATTACGAAGGAGGTGAGTAGCGGTAGATCAGATCATCAACATTTCGGTCGTTCACTAAACTGAACGCAGACTAACTTGCACATTAGATTAGAAATAATCACGCGACATTCTAAAAGTAAGAACCTTGTCACGTTAGAAAATATAGTGACTTAATGAAAATATAAATATATAACATTAGTATAGTGACAAATACCGGTGCAATTTATAAACGGCCAATTAAAGTAGCTGTCCGCAAATTATCTGACCTACAACTACTAGTGAATTATTATAAAAGTATTAAATAATTTATAAAATCTATTTCATCCCTTCATATTTCATAGATAAATTCATTCATTCTCTCACTCAGATAATTTATGGACAAAAAGCTGTTCTACTTTTCTTTTAAGGGAAACAAAAGTAAAATATATATTATATTTTGAAAAGTACAAGAGTTTCTCGAACAGCGATAGATATTTACCCTAAATATGTTTAGTTGTTACAAAAACTATGACGATATTGTTTATTCAAATCCTTCTTTTGAAATATTTTAATAAAATTATTGGAAATATAACTCCCTCCTATTATTTACTTTTACCTAATTTGTCCTTCATCTCTTTCTCCCACCATATTACATAATCATCATTATCAATAAAACATGATTCACTTAACATTTTTCCAACAATAAACATGGCATCTCTAATCATAAGAGCAAGTGTTATTTTCAACATAATGTTCTTTATTTTAATTGCTGGTACATCCGCTTCACCAAGTAAGTTTCAATGAAGTATTTTATGTTCGTTTTATTAAGTTTATTTATTTTTAGTTCCTGGAATTTGCACCGGGCGAAATGAAATTTACTCGTGTGGGAGCGCTTGCCAAACTGAGTGCGCAACTCTTGGTCAGACTTGTCCAATAGTCAACATAAGATGCAACGATACTTGTTACTGTATTGACGGGTTTGCCAGGAATAAAAATAATGTCTGCATTCCGATCAGCAAGTGCCCATAAGTTTTTATTATAACTTTTGGGAGCCACTGTTTTATTATAGATCCGTAAGAATTATTAAAACAAATAGTTTTTTTTTACTGAAACCGGTTATGTATGCATGTATAAACTGTTCCTCATTATAATAAAATATTTGAAATATTACATATGTTTTATTACAAAGATCGTAATGTAGTTCCGTCATCTTTCTGTTTTATTTAATTACATACTATTACTTAATATGAATATGTATTATGTCATAAACGTTAAAGAAATGCTCGTATGAACCGATTCTGCGAATAAATTCAATATTTGGTAGTATAATAAATGAATCGGTCATTTTGAACTTAAGTTTACAATTTTTTTTAACTTAAATGCTTTGTTTTTGAAGAAATAGATTATTTTTTTTTGTCATTCAAAAGGATATAAAGTAGAAATAACTACCTTAAATTTTTCTAGAATGAGGTGACCGGTTTTCAAAATGAATTTAGATTTTCAGAGATCAAATTTATTTTATAACAATAAGTGCATTTTTAATAAAATCAAGAAGAAATCTGATGTGGCCGGCACATTATCTCCCGCCACGTAATTTTTATTCATTTATGCACAAGTACACCAATTAAATTTTAAGTGACCCCCTAAGCCTAAACAAAAAAAAAATGCTATATGCATAATGCATTTGATATATCATTTCAATGCAATACTGTCAATTTAAGGACGCTCAAAATTTAAGTTACGTATGTTTGTGCAATCGACCATTTTATAAATACATATTTAACAATACTGGTAAATGATTTAAGGTGTTTTTTTTTCATACAACTCTTGTTCTATTTTTTATGTGTTATCAATATTTTCTGTTATAAAATTTTACCTTAAATTAATAAAAAAATATTTTGTAATAGAGATTTCTTGACGATTTTATTTTATTAATTCTTAAAACCTTCCCTTTACTGTGTAGTCATTGACTTGTGTTTATTTTCAAAGCACAGACTACAGGATTTATTTAAGAAATAATTTTATAAATATATATATATATATAAATTCAATAATTTTTGTTATAACATCGCGAAAAATGATATTTTAAGATTTCGAGCTTTAAGTAAAGTGCTAGTTCCGGTTATTCAATTTGTACCAAAATCTTAATGGGTTTTTCTCATGTTGGAATAGAGTAGGAATACCAGTTTTCATTTTTTTATTGGTAGTACTCTAGTACTCAATTAGAGTGCATACAAGATCCACACACAAACACTATAATTTATGTGAATCCACCAAAAAAAGTGAATATGCAAAAAAAATTGGTAATGATCCCCCATTTTAAAATGTTCTATTCAAATAATATTTAGTTTTTTACTTCCAAGTATTTTATAATTGTTACTTTATAAACAAAGATATCATTGTACATAATTAATTCGTGACACATTGAATTGTTTTTAATTATAAGAGATCTGAAGGTCACAATTAAAATGGGGAAGACCTCAATTTTTCAATGACGTAACGCTTTTTGCAGAATTTATATATGAAATTAAATCAATCCTAAACATGGTCTCATTCGCATTCCATTTAAGCACAAACATTAAAGAAGATTAAAAATTTGTTTGACATAATGTTATTGTGCCGCCAAATGTTATAAATAAGTGCATAAATACTCAAAATTTAAAAAAAATATGTTTAAATTGTAAAACCTATATTTAGAATAGGAATTAAACAAAAATTAAAATCAACATTTAAATATACATATGTATTTTATCCGTATATAAATATTGATTTTAATTTAATTTTTATTTAATTCCTAATTAAAATATTGGCGCAACCGTCCACTAGTTAATTATATTTTAGTCCTTCACCAACCACGAGCCTGAAAACTTTATTGTTCGTATTTATTGCTCTTCTAGTTATTTTTAAATAAGCTACTAATGGTGAGTATAATTACTAATTACTATAAGAATGTGCTTTTTGAATATTTTATGGTGCATATTGCCAAATTTTTAGTTATGAAATACTTCTAATTTTAATATTTTAAATATCACTTCTATTACGACGAAGACCTTTTCATATCGCGAATAATTAATTTTTCATCTGTGTCACTAATTTTATACTTTTATTTCAGATAAATTATTTGACAAACCGAATGAAGAATACAAATGCGGTATTCACTGAATATAAATCTTCAGATCGACTATGCCAGAGCAAACCTACTATTAACTGCAATAATGCATGCTTTTATACACAGTATTATGCAAGAGACGATAATGGAACATGCATTCCTATTTCTGATTACCTAAACAAAATTGGATAATTAAAATCGTTATCCAAAGACGATGATGAATTTCTCGTCATCGAAGGTAAGAGAAGTATAAGGATCGTACTAAAAATCGCATAGCAAGATTTTGATAAAAAAAAACACTGTTTATGGTAAAATACAAAACCCAACTTACGCTGACACTATCCGCTACCAGACTGATACCTTGGTCATTGACCGCGTGTAAGCGAATAGGGTGGTATGGTTATTTTCGTCTAACGCAAGCAAAGTTATAATTCGTTCGTCTCTGTCGGACGCATGAGCTTGTATAATATGCAGTATACAACATAACATAGTCACAATTATTTGATGTGACTCAAGAAGCGCGCGTACTCGCGCCGTTCGTTGTCTTGCTTTTACATAGTGGGGTCGTGTGCAAGCAAGGCTAACAACATGATGGACTTACTATTAAAAATTATTAAATTCAAACTGTTTTATTTTTATTCTTTGGCTTTTTCTTTTTTGGGAGGTTATTGGCCAAATGACCTAATGGAGGAACCGCCACTAGTAAAAATATATAGCGAGAGGTGTGCACTTGCCTGGCAAATATACAGATTTGCTTATAGTAATTGTTTTCGCATCCAATGGAGCATTTTTTTAAAAAATAAATGTTTCATTAGTTCAGTTCAGTAGGACTATGAATATACAGAATGATCAGGCGAGAATGAACCAGCAATTATCTCCGTTATTAAGCGAGATAGCGATTATCTTCAAATAAACAAATTTACTATAGACAATATCGACAATAAGATGTCGTATCAAGAAGCGTTCTGTTACTTCCGGTTCCGGAGTATGTGATACCAACTTTGAAATTTCAAATGGAACATACTATATTTTTGAAAAGTACATAAAATTTGCTTTACAATGATAGTAAATAAGTAAGACGTTGTATTATTAAAAAGTAAAATGGCGGTCGTTTGAAATATCTTACAAAATAAGCCAAAAGTGTGGAATTTTGTTTTATTGGATTTGTTGCCTAGGTTACGTAATATAAATGAATTTATCTAAAAAAATATCATCATCTATGACAAAAAACAATAAAATCTCACCCACTTAATTATTTTTTTTCATTCAATATGTTCATATTTCAAACGTCCGCTTTACAATGGTGGTAAATTAGTAGTACATTGTACTATTAAAAAATAAAATGGCGGACGTTTGAAATATGAACATATTGAATGAAAAAAAAAAAATTAAGTGGGTGAGATTTTATTGTTTTTTGTCAAAGATGATGATATTTTTTTAGATAAATTCATTTATATTACGTAACCTAGGCAACAAATCCAATAAAACAAAATTCCACACTTTTGGCTTATTTTGTAAGATATTTCAAACGTCCGCCATTTTACTTTTTAATAATACAACGTCTTACTTATTTACTATCATTGTAAAGCAAATTTTATATACTTTTCAAAAATATAAAAAAATATAGTATGTTCTATTTGAAATTTCAAAGTTGGTATCACATACTCCGGAACCAGAAGTAACAGAACGCTTCTTGATACGACATCTTATTGTTGATATTGTCTATAGTAAATTTGTTTATTTGAAGATAATCGCTATCTCGCTTAATAACGGAGATAATTGCAGGTTCATTCTCGCGTGATCACCTGTATACTTTTGAGTAAGAAAATACATATATCTAGTGAGATATGATTTTTTAAAAAAATATCGAAATTCATATTTTCTATCATGGCGCGCTTATGACGAGCATCCGAAATAATTGTCATCATTGACATCTGAAGCGAAGTTGTGCACCCTAAACATAAACACACGTGTTCATATACATCTATTTGCCTGTTTACAACTTTTGAACAAGAAAACGTAGATAAATACATAAATTTCAGAGGAACACGTAATAATTATCAAAAACAAAGTGAATAAAATATCAAATACAAAATACAAGCTCGTAGTAACTACTAGAGCCATCTGTATTTCTAACGGCATATATTCAATCTGAAATGAGGAAAAACAACGCAAAAGCTTATCGAAACACGCCACAGTTTTCAAGGACGTTTCTAGATATGTAAAGAATTTCGATTTTCTGTCATCAAATTATGAATGAAAACTTTTTCCTAAATATGTTTTATTGTATTTTTCTGCTATATAAAAATCTAAACCATAGAAAAAGTTATTATTTTGCATATATAAGGTCATGCACGATTTTTCATTTTTAACTTTAATTGATAGAAAAATGAAAAATAATAGACCCGTATTTTTTATTTTTCTTCAAATCGATCTTTAATAATGAAAAGATTGCAATTAAAAATGTCGTTGTTCAAAACGCAGCTGATTGTCCTCGCCTCGTCCCTCGCCATAAGGTTCTGAACGTCAAAATGGCATTTAAAGATAACATGAAATTTACGAAAGTAAATATGTTAGTGAAATGTTGTTTTGTGCCATTGTTATAATATTCTGCAATATATTTAATGTCTCGTGTGCAGCGTCTAATTTCAAATCTTTACAAAGTACAGTGAAAGAAGCACAACTCAACTGATGCGTAGATAACTTCAAACCAAATAAAAATTATATTTATAAAAACATATTTAGATATTAATTCTCAATTTATAGTCTATATATGTTTTTCTTTTAGAAATTCTGTGTTCATATGATAAGTCTATTAAATGAGTCTGAACTTGCAGTTCTGAACCGCTGACGTCATAACATGGCTGGTTTTTGCAACTTTTTAAAAATATATTTTATAACAATTTTACACAACAAAAAATGTAAATAAAAAAATAATTTAATCATACAGAACGATAAGTTAGACCATGCTTGTTCGATTTAAACAAATAAGGAACAATTATTTTTTGCATGACCTCATTTCGTAACACCGGAATACCCCATTCAACTAAATATAACAACAATAACCTCACTTAACACACAAAACTCACCCCGAGTTTTCTTGGAGTGAGTTGTTGTGTTTGGTTGAATTGCAAGCGAAAGCAGTTTTAGGTAAGTCGCTACATTTGCCGACAAGTGCGCATTATTCCACCATGTAGGTACTGTGGCTGTAACTATAAAACTGACAAATAAAGGTCTGTGTCAAAAAACTTACAAATTATTTTGGTAGAGTTTTAAAAAGAAAATATTAAAATATAAATTTATAAAATACCTAATCCATAAATCTATTTGTATATATGTACATATATTTCCTATTTTAATTGACCAAAAATTAATGTGAGTATTATATCACAGATTATCTAAACTATCGTACGGTAGTATAAGTAATCTGTTGTTATATCACTATCAGAATAAATAATTTACTAGTAAGATTCAGAAGAAGAAAATATTGATAATACATTCAAAATGGATACAATAGTTAAATTATTTGCAAAGATACTTAGTATATTTCCCAGCATTAGTTTATATAGATAGAAATTAAATGACGGGTGGAAATGTGCTGATCACATCAGATTTTTTGTCAGCATCACTGTGTGTTTATACATATTTCACAATCTAGATGCAATTATGTATTTCACAAGTCAATATCAAATTTGATCTTAAAAATACTTAAGGTCGACGTGTGTGAGTAATAAATTAATTAGTAACATCACGATTTTGTTATTAAGATTTTTTTATAATATAAAATTAATTTGCGTATTTATAATCAGTCGTATTTTTTGAAAATCGTAATGACAAGGTGTTGACGTACATAGGTATACGTCAATAAATAATTTATTAGGTAATAAAAGTAGTGAAATGTGTTGTCAATTGTTATGAAGATTGTTTATTTGGAAAATCCTTCATAAAATTGATAAAACATTTGAATAATTAGTTATTTTTGTATCCGCATCAAATAAAAACTATCAAAATGAGAAACAAATGACATATTAGCGATGAAATTTGTTCCCGCGCTTTTTTTCTTTATGCATGAATCTATTAAGATTTGATAAACAAAAGTTACATAAAGAAATTTTTAAAATCTCTACATACCAAATACGATGCGCAAGTGCTATATCGGGAAGAATAGCATTCCTCAAAAATGATTTCACTATTCACTGAAACTTGCAAAAATACGTAAACGTGACGTTGTGGAAACCTTGAAACATAAATCAAAGAAACAATTGTTTTAGTGGATCCTTGTAAAGAATTCGGGTTTGTTTGTAGGAAACATTTGATCGCGATGATCGCTTACTGCTTAGAATTTTTTGTGCAATTACTGCAGCCCGATGTGTTGAGTGGTATAAATGGCTGCGTGACCTTCCCACTGGGAGTTAGAGTCCGTGCGGCTGCTGTGCTGTGCATCTCTCGGCAGGATCAGATACGACAACATGCGTGCTCTTGTGGTGCTCGGGCTCTTGCTACTTGTTACGGTTGTTTATGGAGGTGCTTTAAATGGTAAACTCCGCAAACGGGGTAAGTTAACTTACTGCGTACTTTCTCACGTCCACGGAACATAATATACACAAACACAATTATTATTTTCCAGTTATTTTATTTTACATTGTTGTAATTTGTTCTTTCTATAAAAAAATATACTGTTAAATGTGGGTAATTTCTCAACTGTAGTGTAGATTAAGTGTTAAAACATATTCGAAATCTCAGTCACACAGTTTCTCACAAAAGTGACGTTTCGGAATACACGTATCTTCTTCAGGGTCTACAAACATTCTAAAACAATTTAGTTAATGTTATATCTACTAATTGATTTCAATGTTTGTAGATCCTGGAGAAAGTATAAGTGTATTCCGAAACATCGGTTTTGTAAGAATAAATTCTGCATGACAGATTTTGAGTATTTTTTAACGCCCATATTTTTTAAATTTATTAATAATATTTATTTATTTATTTCATCAAAGTAAACTATTTTATACCTATTTAATTTTTTTTCTGTCGCTTAATATATTTTGTCAAATGTTCGAAAATTTGTTTCATTATTGTACGGAAACATAGTATATTAAAAATTATGTAATTATGTCATTTGCGATAAACTATCGCTCTATGATATCATGCTACTTTTTAACAATATCAGTAATGCGGAGGAATATACTTTTTTACAAATTGTATGAAATTATGTTCAAAAACACTTGTTATAATTTATACATACGTATATTAAAATAAACGCACATATAACTCTTTCAATTTGTATTTTTTTAAATATTTTTTATTTTTTACTGTTTTTTACACTTATATTTTATAATTTTATGTGTCATCCACTTTTTCATTATGGTTAATTAAACCAAAATCCATAAAGTTATATTGTGTATTTATTTTATTTTAATATAAATTATGGAAGGCCGAAGAAGGCGGAAGGCCCATCTCCGAATAAAGTTTCTTATAAATTTATTTAGCTAATAAATAATATTTACGGAGTTTCACCTCCAAATTGTTATTAAGTAGCTTGCAAATATGTTTATTTGTTTAACTATTAGATAGTTGAGGTAACTAACAAAATGTATTTGTTACAGTTAGTACATAGTGGGATGATGTACACATTGTCTAAAACTACTTTCACTTGCATTTCAATCAAACACAATTACAACTACAAAAATAATAACCACCTAACGCACAAAAGTCACTCTTGGAAAATTCGGGGCCAGTTGTTGTTATATTTAGTTGAATTGCAAGCGAAAACAATTTTAAGCGAATCTCTACATTTACCAGGAAATGTGCACAATATCTCACTATGTACTTTTTACGACAACATATTCACCAAATAAATAGTTTATTTGCCAAATAGCTATTTAGTTTATTAAGAATAGGAAATCACGAGCTTGAAAGTTTTTAATTTTAATTTCATATAAGTAATTTAATAAAAATAACAAGAGAGAAACACGTATAGTCTAATCCTAATAAACATGTTAATATAATGTCATGATCATTACCGATATCTGTGTTGGCACACTCTGAAATGAGTAATATGCCGTGATGATATATTTGTTTATTTATATTAATATATTATTTGAAAATACCTAACTTTTTTTAAACATGAAAAATATTACATAATTTTAATACGTGATTGAACTATAACGAATTATCATACGTAGCGCAAAATGTTGTAAATATGAATAAATTCATAAATGCAAAGTTTCAATATTTATGTAAATATTTAAAACTTGCGAAACAACCAAGATTTAAATTTGAAAAATAAAAGGTCACTCATACGGTGATTTATGACTATAATTGGTAGTAAAGAGGTTAGTAAAAGTTAATGAGTAGAGCAGTCGGTTTGTAAAGTTATGCAAACGCATTTTAGTTATAAGGGTTTTTTTGTTTATATTCTAAGGGGATCACGCTAAAATGAATGAGAATAAATCATGTAGGCCGTGGAAAACAAAATTAACACTATCATTTTATACAGTTACAGTAAAACTTCGTTATAACACTATCCCGTATATTATGCTCTTTTTATGCGGTCCCAGTTCGACGTAGTACTGTACCATAATAAAAAATCTGATGTGGCCAGCACATTACCTTCCGTCAATTGTACACAGACATTTTTTGTAAACGATTCTATTCGCAATCGAATTTTGGTGGCGCTGATTTTCAAAACAAGATGACCGCCATATGATGGGTTTAACATATTACAATTCACTGTGCTTCGTAGACTGTCTATACAAACCGAGTTTTAAAAAGTTATTTAAATGAAGGTTATACGTTTAAATATTTAATTATTAATTATTACATTACTCACTCAGTTGTCACTTATTCAATATGGCGCTTATATGATTGCTTTCCATAGTACCAATATGCTCCACTAGAGTGCAAATTTTTATCTATGATTGTGAGTACAGATAACCTATATACCCTACTGTGATTGTGAGTAGGCAGTTTTTTTTTAAGGGAGAAATGAACTGATCTTATCTTGTACTGAACTGAACTGCTTCTAAAAAGAACAATACGTTTTTAAAATAAGAAGTAGAAAATAGAAACATATAGCATTATATTTAAAACATAATAATCTGCTGAATTGGTTTGTGGCTATAATCTGTTGTATTACCGTATGAGATGTGTTTTCCCACATTAAATTATTTTACATTTTTATATTTCCAGTAAAATCATTTCACAAAGATATGTAAATTTTATATGACACTGACATATGCCAATTAGTAATATTTGTATATTCTAAATGTTTCCATGGTGCAGCTTTTAGCAGCATAGGTTGCAAGATATTTCTTTATATTTTTTTATCTCTAAATTCATTGAATATGAAGAAAAAAATATATAATTAAATCGAATAGGGAATAAAATATTCTTTAATATTTATAGTAACATAAAATGTCAATAGATGATATTTAACAGCGTTTTTTCAAGAAAAACTTTTAAAATCTTCAAATGAGGGTACTTCCGGTTGACCATTTATAACCAAAATGTTATCACTCCTTCATATGGGTAAGGAAGAGGAATACGAAAGAATTATAATGTTTGGAATTGTAGTATTGAAGTTATCGAAGGAGAAACTTTTGTCACACACACACATGCATACATACAGGCATCGTAAAAATAGTAAAATTATATTCTAGGGATCCTAAAAGCTCACCATTGAATTTTTTGACCAAAGACAATACCTTCCTTACTTAAAGCTGACGGAAGGTAAAAATCTGATGTGGTCAACACATTACCTTCCGTTCATTATACCACACAGAAAGTTTCTTGCAAACGATTCTATATTTCCAGTAAATCATTTCATGAAGATATTATGTTTATCTAGGATAAAGAAAAGTAAAATTCAAGCACTTGAAATGAAATATGAAGATGATTACTGGCAGTAACACCTCGAAATAGAATCAGAAATGAATAATTAGAGAACAACAACGATGTAAGTCTGTATTGGACTTCATCGATGAGAAACAGCTAGTTTGGTGGGAGTCACATGATCAGAATGAATAAAAGACCTAAAGACATCTAGGATAAGGTTATACTGAAGATCTTAGAGAAGAGAAACACGACTATTCAAGACGCTATAGGAAGATGGCAAGGAATAAGAAGCAATGAACGAAATTTGTACACGATTAAATATGTCTGTACACCCTACATCTTCTGACAATATATATATATATATATATATATATATATATATATATATATATATATATATATATATATATATATATATATATATATATATATATATATATGGTGCAGCTAACGTAAAGTTAGTATATATAATCAATAGTAGCATATAGGTTACAAGATTTTTATTCATAACTTTTTTTATCTCTAAATACATTGAATATGAATCATATAGAGAATAAAAAATTCTTTAATTATATAATACGAATGTCAAAAAATGATATTTAACAACGTTGTTTCAAGAAAAACTGTTAAAATCTTCAATTATAATTAAAATATGATGATCTCTTCATATGGACGTACAAAAGAGGAATATGAAAGAATTATGATTTTTCGAATTGTAGTATTGGACTAAACGAAGGAGAAAACATAATAATGTACGTAAGAATACGTACACGGTGATCATGCGAGAATGAACCAGTAATTATCTCCCTTATTAAGCGAGATAGCGATTATTTTCAATTAAATTAAACAAATTTACTATAGACAATATGGGCAATAACATGTCGTATCAAGAAGCGTTTTGTTACTTCCGGTTCCGGAGTATGTGATACTAACTTTGAAATTTCAAATGGAACATACTATATTTTTTATATTTTTGAAAAGTACATAAAATTTGCTTTACAATGGTAGTAAATTAGTAGTACGTCGTAAAATAAAATGGCGGACGTTTGAAATATGAATATATTGAATGAAACAAAAAATCAACTGTAAGATTTTATTGTTTTTTGTTCATTGGTGATGATATTTTTTGAGATAAATTCATTTATATGACGTAACTTGGGCAAGAAATTCAATAAAACAAAATTCCACACTTTCTTGACATTTTTAAGATATTTCCAACATCCGCCATTTTAATTTTTTATAATACAACGTCCTACTTGTTTACTGTCATTGTAAAGCAAATTTTGTGTACTTTCCAAAAATATAAAAGAATATAGTATGTTCCATTTGAAATTTCTAAGTTGTACTTCGGAACCGGAAGTAAAAGAATTTTTTTTGATATGACATCTTATTGCCCATAATTGCCAATAGCAAATTTTCTTATTTGTAGATAATCGCTATCTTGCTTAATAACGAAGATAATTGCTGGGTCATTCTCGCGTGATCACCCTATATATATATATATATATATATATATATATATATATATATATATATATATATATATATATATATATAGTTACGAAGTTCACAGGTGTAGCAGTCAGATTGTTGGGAAGGTTGTTAAATTATACTCTTTTAAGTTACATGTCAAGCTTTCGGAATTACTTTATTCCTTCTTCAGGACAGCTACAATTTAGTAACAAATTTCGTATTAAAATTTTGAAAAAATGTTCAATGTAATACAGTACTTACTACTTAGTGAGGTTAAATTGTAAACAAGTCAGTCATCAGAACTGTGATAAATTCAAGCTGATAGTGTTGATACATTTTTGTAGTTAAATTTAGAATAAAGTTGCCAAAAAATATATATTAGATAATTAGAACAAATTGTTAAAACAGAACTAATCGGTTCAGAAGAAGTCAAAGTTAAAAAACACGTGTTGAATGAATGAAAACTAAACAAGTTCGAACCTTGAGCAAATTTGTAAAACACTGGAGAAGAAAAAGAAGAAAGTAAATCCAACCGGATGTCGGACCGGAAAACAACCAAAATGTTAATTTTAAATTAGTAAAAAAGTACTAATTGACCAAAGAAATTTGTAAAAAAAAAACTAAGTTGGATCAGAGTTTAAATTAATATTAGGTTTATGTAATTCCTTGAATTTAAGCAGATAATTATAGATAGAGCTCAAACCACTCACATCAGTCCTTTTATTCATTGTGTGGTTGGTTTTATTGATATGAACCATTTCCAGAAAATTACGTTTACTGGAATTAGTTTCAATTTCGAGTATAGATGAGTTATTGTAGTCAACAAGATTAAAAGATATTTTAATCAGAAATTCTTACCCCGAACCCCTTATTCGTCGTTTGCTTTTCAACACCAACACAGTAGGGCTGAATAGTGATAGCAACAACCCTCAGACTGACATGAACAATAGTAACATTACTTTTACATCATTACCTAATATTGACAATCTTACTTTTCAATTATTAAAAGAAGTTAAAAATAATAACGTACAAATAGCAATTAAAAATCCGCTTACTACTAATTCCCTATTTTCTAAAATTAAAGATCCGATTGAAAAAGAGTTACAATCTAACATTGTGTACAAAATTCCTTGCGGTGAATGTGAGAAGGTTTATATTGGACAAACAACTAGATCACTCAAAGATAGAATGACATCCCATAAAAGTGACTGTAGATTAAGACCTAATGCTTGTGCTTTATCGCAGCATTGTAATGATTTTTCGCATTTTGTTGACTACAATAACTCATCTATACTCGAAATTGAAACTAATTCCAGTAAACGTAATTTTCTGGAAATGGTTCATATCAATAAAACCAACCACACAATGAATAAAAGGACTGATGTGAGTGGTTTGAGCTCTATCTATAATTATCTGCTTAAATTCAAGGAATTACATAAACCTAATATTAATTTAAACTCTGATCCAACTTAGTTTTTTTTTTTTTTTTTTACAAATTTCTTTGGTCAATTAGTACTTTTTTACTAATTTAAAATTAACATTTTGGTTGTTTTCCGGTCCGACATCCGGTTGGATTTACTTTCTTCTTTTTCTTCTCCAGTGTTTTACAAATTTGCTCAAGGTTCGAACTTGTTTAGTTTTCATTCATTCAACACGTGTTTTTTAACTTTGACTTCTTCTGAACCGATTAGTTCTGTTTTAACAATTTGTTCTAATTATCTAATATATATTTTTTGGCAACTTTATTCTAAATTTAACTACAAAAATGTATCAACACTATCAGCTTGAATTTATCACAGTTCTGATGACTGACTTGTTTACAATTTAACCTCACTAAGTAGTAAGTACTGTATTACATTGAACATTTTTTCAAAATTTTAATACGAAATTTGTTACTAAATTGTAGCTGTCCTGAAGAAGGAATAAAGTAATTCCGAAAGCTTGACATGTAACTTAAAAGAGTATAATTTAACAACTTTCCCAACAATCTGACTGCTACACCTGTGAACTTCGTAACTACTTAACTGATCAGTCGTGATCATAAGTAATATTTAATAGTATATTATTCAACGAGCGTATTATGATGGGTATTATTCATGAGGATGATTTTAGAACACGAGCCGAAGGCGAGTGTGGTAATTCATCCGAGTGAATAATAGCCATTATACGCGAGTAGAATACAATATTTTATCCACACCTGCCATTGAAATCATATTATACACTGACACTGAAAAAAGGTCCACTCAAAATAATTTTCTTATTTATAATTTTTTTTTTATATATATATTTGTAAACTAGGCTTAAGAGCTCACAAATCATCGTATGACGGTAGCGCTTCCGGTTTAACTGGATGTGACATTAGATTTCATATTTTCAATGAGATCCTATATATTTTTATATATTTAGAATCTACGTAAAATTATGAATTCAACGATATGCTTGAAGTTAATTTTTAATGAAGAAATAAATTACAAAAACGGAAGAGAGAATGATGAATAATTAATCTGGTAAGCCATGATACCAGGTAGGTTGTGAAAACAATTTGATATTTTTTTTTGTAACAAAAATTCACGGGGCGTAGTTAATAAACGGTATTATGTATCCATGGTTACGTACATAATCAATATATTATTAAACAGGTGTAGATAAAGTACATTATTTTACTTCCCGCTTATTATGCTATCCCGCTTTTAACGCGTTTTTTGTCCAGTCTATTCAATATATACATATATATAAAAGTAATAGAACACCCGCCAAACTTACCTAAATTGGTAATGTATGCCTTTTGACTATCATTTGGAAATTTGGGATAGAGGGTTTTCGTCTGAAGAAGAGATTGATGCAACAATTCATGATTATTTTGAAAACATGTCAAAAGAATATTTATTATTGTTGAACGGGGAACTACTTTGAATATATTTAAAATAAAATTCTACAAAATATGAACCATGTGTCTTATTCTCAATAATTCTAGTGAAACCCTCGTACTATAGGCACCGTACGTTACTGACGACAGCGCCATAGTAGCCAATAACGAAACTTATTATATGACAGCCGTGACTGCAGCCTTTTCATGTATATCAACCAATTGAAATGTTTCGTGGTTTAGTATTAGCGAAATTTGAAAAAAATGGAAACAATGTCACAAAACAAAAGTAAAAGATCGTCAAGAGAAAATTGTTGTGTGGTTGGATGCAACAATAAATACAATAATACATGTGCCAACCCAGAAATATATAAAACGAATATCATTGATGATAAAAGATTTAAACGTCTGAGGAACCGCCGAAGTAATGCATCCAAAAGTATATTTGAATTTGATAACGCAGGTAGATCGACAGAAACAAATGAATCAGAAAATTTGATTTTTAAAATTGATATTTCCACACAAGTTGCTCTTGACAATAGAAATAAGCAATTTATTTTTTAACGTATACGAACCTGCACCAAAGGAATTGGTCTAAATCTATTTATTATAATTTACGTATATAATTACTAAATTTAAGCCTGATTTTATTTCTCTCAGTTGTTTAATGTGATTTCATGGCCGCGTGCCTGAATGTCTGGTCGCGAACCTGGGGACCGGGACAAAAATGACCCCTATGCAGTCTCCACGCCAGCAAAGAGTGCCTGTGAGGTGACGTCTGATAAACGCCCACACGGTACAAATATGTGATCATTACTGATATCTGCGTACAAAGCAGAGTGACACACCCAGCTATGGGTAATATGCCGTAATGATATTTTTTATTTAATTTATTGTTTACGCTTGTTCATTTATTATTCCTAAACTAACTTTTGTTATCAGAAGTAATTTATTGCTAAAATAAAACGCGTTATTATCATTCATAAATGTATAGTTGCCTTAAGAAAAAGGATGTAGGCCAATTCTTTAGGCACAGGGCTCGTACATAATAATAATATGTAGCTACGCAGGCAAATATCCCTAACTGTAATAATGATAATTTAATTAGTAAAGTAAGCAAAAGTTGTCAACTTGAGATTGCAGATTTATTGTTTGAGAGATTCCGAGGATTTGATTCCATTAAGAATTATACTTAGCTAAATACTTTAACCGGTGTTAACAAAAATGTTTATGATTTATTGGCCAAAATTTTGCTTGAAAAATTACTTGGACAAAAGGTTTAATAGAAAAATAAATTACTTATATTTTTAATGAAAACCGGTCTATCTTACAACTGCATTAGGCGTTTTGTTTTAACTTATCTATAACTATAAGAACAAAAAATATTATTTTATGGCCGGATCGAGATGTTGTTCAAGCTACCACCTGTCACTGATGTCTGTCGAATTAGATTTGAGTTTATAAGAGAATTTATTTGTGTTTTATATTCAGTTACATACAATTAAAACATCGTTTGCTACAGCCAATTAACTTTTCTATAACAACTCACTTTACATCCAAATAGTATTGAATGAAAACCGTTTTTTATTATTAAATAAGTCATTTATGTCTGCCACAAAATAACGATAACACGAAATACATTTTGTACTCATACACATCACAAAAATTGTTCGCAAGTTGTCCGCTGACGGCGCTGCTGGACAACATACGGTGCCTATACTCATTGGCTGGAACCTGGAACTGATTAAGGGTGACTAGCAAGCAGTTAACTAGCTCTGTTTTATCTCTGTCAATCGTTTACGGATTATTTTGTAGAAAAATAAAAGATCGATCAATTCATTTTTCTATAACAGTTATTTGAAGTATGTTTATCTAAAATAATGCATAAACGATTGCCAGAGATAAAACAGTGCAGTAATCTGCTCGCTGATGTTACCAGCAATTAAAATTAAGGGCATAGAGTTTTTTTTTAATTAGATTCCATCGAAATTAATACTTTGTATATGCATTTCTATTCAATAATTCTTTAATTTATAATATTACAGTATATACTATACTATACAGGGTTATTCAGGAATGGTGTAACAAATTTTAACAGCTTATTCCTGGTGTCATTTTGAGCAAAAAAAAATGTTATATGAAGGTATGTCCGGATACTTTTCGTTACAGACTTACAGCCTTTTAAAAGTGCACCTCACCAGGCACATTTTTAATAATATCTCTGGATCTAGTTGCACTAAAATTTTGAAACTTGGTATAAGAATTAATATTACTTATTTAGATGCATATTTATACTTTCGTTTGTTTCTGTATCTCAACTAAAGGCGTCTCATATGGGGAAGCCATGAACGTTATTTATCGTTATAAAGAAAATATAAATATGCATCTAAATATCTAAATAAGTAGTATCCTCATACCAAATTTCAAAATTTTAGTGTAACTAATTACCAGAGTTATTAATAAATATGTGCATGATAAGGTGCACTTTTAAAGGGTTGCATATTTTTTGCTAAAAATGACTTCCGGAATAAGCTGTTTGTTACACTAGTCCTGAATCAGTACCTATCTGATCTTACTCCCTAATGATGTGACCCAAAATGAAAAATCTTTTAATCTTTCTTTTACTTCCAGAGGCTTTAAGATGTTACAACGTTAATGAAGTTTACACGGACTGTGGCTCATCTTGTCCGAAAACATGCGACTCCGTGTTACAAACGGCTCCAGCTGCCTTCTGCCCTGATATGTGCGTACCAGGGTGCTTCTGTGCAGAAGGGACAGTGCGAAATAGATGGGGCAACTGCATTCCTATAGATCAATGTAAGGCATAGAAATAGAAGCAGGTATTCACTTCGACATTCTAAACTCTAAAACAATGTATCACAAAAATTAATGTATTCTATTCAAAACAGGATTCCTACAAAGTAGAAGATAGATTTATTTTTGTATTTAATAAGCAGAATAAAGACATTTTATTTTTTACCTATTTATAGATTTTTATATGCATGCAAATTTAAACAACGAAGGTCATGCTTGTAGTCAATTAACAGTGTTTGAAAAATAAATATAAATAACAATATTTGAGTCATTGTTATTTTGAAATACATATTTAGTTTCGAAAGAAAAAATTATAAATATTTATTATTAACATGCATGTTTAAGGTCCTTGTGGCGGTCAAGACGAAGTATATTCCTGTGGTTCGGAAGTCCAAGAGACTTGCAGCTCGCTCAAAACTATTTCTTCTAATTTGGTGGATAATTGTGTTACTGCATGCAGATGTAGAGATGGCTTTGCACGAGATAATTCGGGTACTTGCATCCCTAGAGCAAAATGTGCTGGGAATAATTTATAGTGTAGAAAATAGTTACTAATGTGTGATAAAATGTTTTTTTTTTATATTTATATATGTATATACATAAATTATTAACGTTTTTGTATTTAAATAAATTAAATTATAACTATTTATGGCCTCAAACATAAATTTCTCATATTATAAAGAGGTGAAAAATTGTAAAAGCGATAGTTGAAAATAATGTGCGTATCGTAAAAGTAGATATCCAAGTTTCGATTTTATTTTATTGTAGTAGTGAAAGTGAGCCTCAATAGATGGCAGATGGTACTTTCTGAGAAACAAATGAATACGCAGTGAACAGGCTCCATCTAGCAGGCCAGGCCCATTACTACACGGCTCAGCGAAATAGCGATTCCTTTCGGTTAGTATCGGTGAAATGGCGAATGAATGTGGTTTGTGAGAGAATATGGCTGAAGAGTTGTTAGTTGTTTTAAGGAAAAATGAAGATTATGGTTATGGATTTTCCTTGTTGGGCCAACCCGGCTTACCACCCATCATCTACAATATTGTGGAGGACTCCCCTGCAGCAGAAAGTGGCGAGGTGAGTGATCTTATTCGTAAAATACACAACCGACAAGAGGCATGTTTTAGCGTCCCGTCAGACTGACAGCCGTATGTAAACTTATAATTCGCACCTGCTTATTCTCATATGAATTTTGCTAATATAATGAATAGATACGATGTTTAAATATTTACCAGCGTGATCGTCAATTTTTTACCCGTCGTCAGGGTGGGTTTAACCCATCAGAGACCACATACTTTATGCATTTTATGTCGAATACTTTTCCATTGTAAATTTTGTTTAATTTGCATGAATACAAACGTTGTTATTTAGCGCTGTGCACTAACCCGAGAAATATCGTTACAGTTGCTGATTTTTATTGTTTTATTTCAAATGCATGAACCCTTATATCGAATGCTAGAACGCCGGTGAAAACTGAGCAACCCCTCCCATATTTTTTAACGCATTCAAATAATTATTCATAATACACTGACACATTTTTAAGAAATAAACTTTTTAAAAAAAATGTTTATTTGTTAACTAGAGCTAGATCATTGACATTTTTTTTTGTAATTGTCATATTGCGAAAAGTAGTTGATGAGTTGTTTACCGTGTCGTTATTATCTTATCGGAAGATAATGATCGATTAGAGTTATAAATAAACAAGAATTTTATAACAACGTTAAAACATTAGTCATCGTTACAATTTATCAAATCTTTGATAGGCCTGCGTTCCCATAGACGTACAATAGGTTGTATATTCAAGCAATTTAGCATCGGCTATTAGGTTTAAAACCAGCCATCATTATCACCATTAGCATCCTTGACACGATGATTTCTTAGTGACCTTTGGTGTTTTCTTGTTGAACCTTAATCAACTATCGACCCGGTGCTGTAAATTTTTCATAAATAAAAAATATTGTTCAGTGCACCTCGTAACAATGTCTTGAAATGTCGACCATCTCTGACACCATACTTTGTTTTATTGGATTCTTATTGCGGTTCTGAATCTAAAGCAACTCCAATCCACCCCTTGGGAGGCCATGCTTTCTCTGGAATTTTCTTTTATTCATCCACGAGCTATGAATCATGTAGCTGATTGCATTTCACTAATCTCAATAAACATAGTAAATGAGTCTTTCATGGTACATCTACGGTGTATTGTGTTCAGTTTTTTCTTTTTGTATTTTATTCGATTGTTATTGTTGTTGCACTTGCAATAAAAATTTAGTTTTAAGTTTTAATTGTCATTGTCTTCACTAAAAAAATTCCATGTTAAGTTTACAATGAGTAAGGTCACTTTTAGGCCCTCAGAATTTTACTATTTTTGTGATGATGTCTAAGATATGTCAGCGTGTATGATGATTTTGTTGTTACGATAACTAGATTTTCTTTAAAACACCCGGTTTTTTTTAAAACCACTAAAACCTATACAATATCTCCTTCAATTTTTTATTTATTTTTTTAAAGGACTTACTTTAAAGCCTATTAATGTACTGTATTTATTAAATATGAGCTAATAACTAAATAACCATATTAAGAGTAGAAAATTATGATTATTCAACATGCCAACCACAACCATGCTAGAAGTTCTAACAGTAAGTGGTTTACATGTTGAGTAATCTTAACCATTCTTTAACTCTAAGCGCTGGTAGGACCTCTGGCATGCTTTATATGTAGGCTGAATAATCTTAATTTCTCTTTACCCTCTTAATTACAGTTTAAAGTAAATTTTACTACTAAAGACGAAACTAGAGATGAGAATATTATTATCGAAAACGTACATATTTGTTTCACTTCATTTTAAGGTTAGGGGTCAATTGTTTTTTGATAATTTAAAATAAAATAATTTAATAATAAAATTAAAGGTTAAATTTCTTTAGCTTTACAGATAAATATGTATATGGAAATTTGATGGCAATAAATTTACTGAATAAGGTTAAGGGTTAACGAGCAGTTAACTAGCATTGTTTTTTCTGTTAATCGTCTATTGATTATTTTAGAAAAAAATACTTCAAATACAATTTATATAGAAAAATTAATGGTACCTTTGTTTGAAGTATTTTTTTCCAGTGCGAATCAATTGCTCAATAATCAGCCTTAATCAGATGTGCATAGTAATGATCATTGTGTTTAAATGTTATTAGAAATCACAAATAAATTTATTTATACCCATTCTAAATGTTAACTAATATTTTAATGTAATTCTAAATGAAATAATATTTTCCTGTGGTTTATAGTTGTTATAATCAACTGAAAACAATGATAATAAGTACGTTACATATTAACAAATTACTATCAATTAATAACGTTCAGTATTAATCAATATTTGATTGGAAAATATTTCCGTGATAGAGTATTTGTTTATTTAGTTTAGTTTTGACTTGGACATAATAATTAAGCATGTCAGTTAATTCTAGGCTCACATAATCACTCGATACATGTGTGTTGATGTATTTGTCAGGCATCTTGCTTGTGATCATTGTCAAGGAAAACTTTAAAATAGAGTTTATTTATGTAGCGACAAGATATAAATAGAACATATACGAGTATGTTAGGTTAGGTGTATCATATGCGAGTTGCACTCTGGCATAGAAGAAACATGTTGAGGGCGATGTTTTCATATTTGTCGCGTTCAAGAACCTTTTCATAGTGTTGTAGTATTCTATTTACACATGAACTCTATTGGGTATATTAATATTACACATCGTGAGCTACATATGTTAGTTCGCTACCTTATTATTATTTAAAGAATATTGTACACAAAGCGTCAAGTGATCAAATGGAATACATATTATGTTTGTCAATATATCTAAAATGAATAATTTAAATCAAATGATTTGGAAAAAATATCACTAGATTTTTACCGGGTAGTAGAATATGATTCCAAATGTTAATTTGCGTTTATTTAATTTTGTGATATTTTGTTAATTTTTGGTAAAAATATACATAGCCTTATCAAAATATTTATCTTTATTACTGTGTGTAGTAAAAATCAACATTTTTACACGGTTAGTACAAAAACAAATTACGAATAATGAGGACAAATAAATTATAAAACAAAAAGGTTAAATACATATATATTACTATAATTTTCCCGCGTATCGGTATCACGTAGGTTAGGGTAGGTAGGTGTAGGTACTCGTAAGTTAACTTAGGTTAACCTACAAATACTTGAAGAATAGAAAGTAAGTTTAAGGATCATACCAAAGGCTTTAAATTTTTTATCTCTTTTTGATTGATAAAAATGTGATGTGGCCAGCACATGACCTCCCGCCAATTCCATGTTTAAAATGGAAATGAGGTTTAAGTATAGTATCACTTCCGATTTATCATATATAGCCAAAATCTAATATGTTGTTCTAATTGATATAAAAGTCAAATGTTAAAATTGAAAAGTTTTAGAATATATTTTAATATAGTTTTTCAATAAAATTGTTGTAGGCTTCAAATAAAGTACCACTTGCGATTGACCAATTTTACCCAAAATCTAATCAACTCTTTATATGAATGCAGGAAGCTATAATACCGAAAATAGAAATTTTTAGAAGCTTAATATAAGAGTTATCGTGGATGACAGAATCATCACAGATAGGTAGTCATCATTGCTCGCGGTCAGCCGGGATAGCGCTAACCTAGCAAAATTTTGCGCTATTTGTTAGCGCTAGATGCGTACTGAATGGAATCCATTTATTAAACTTAGCGCACAAGCGATGTTTAAAGTAAGAAAATAACTTACAGTTCTATCTGTATAGTATTGAAGGTTCACAGATTTCATATTGAAATGGAAATTATTACTTGAACTGCTAGAAGATGCACCAGAAGTAAATATTATTTACCAGGTAGTAAATTTGTTAGAAAATGACGTTGTTTGCAAGTTGCAACCAAATATGACGCATGCAGCTGCCCACTAGTTCGCTAGATGTTTTAGCGAAATATTTTTTGCTAGCAATTTCTTCTAGCGCTATATCAGCGCTATATTCTAGCGGACCGTTCAATTATTTTACTAGTCTAGCGCTGGCTAACGCTAACACGGCTGTACGCGAGCATTGTGAAAATAGTAAAAACGTGTTGTGGGGACCCTAATTCATTCTTATTCACTGAAAATTTTTGGACATTATTTCCCTTACCTATGTATGTAGGTTGGGGGAGGGTAAAAATATGAAAACTATCTTTTCAAAACAGAGCACTTTGTATTTTGCTTCTTCTGTAACATTTTGTAAACTTATAACTTTTGGCGTATTTTAATCTTCATTTTACAAAGTAATGTATGTTTCGATATGTTTGTTAATAAATAGTGCAAACTATATTCCGAACACAATATTAATCCTAATACTATGTTGTTTGGAATGGAAGAATAAAATAAAAATGTAATCTCATATTAAAAATAAATATTACTGCTATTGACATTAAAATTCATATATTTTTACGGAATGTAATATAACTAATATTTATTTACGGAACGGAAATGATTTTCTGCACTAAAGATTATTGCAACCCTAGCGTGAGAAAACCAGTACCTAATAATAATAATAATAAAAATAGAATCAATGAAAACTCGAAGTTGTTTAATTTATTTCATGGTAAACTAACCTATAGAAGGATATGTACATATACGAGTATTAAGGGTAATAAATACATATTTGTCGCGTTGAAGAAATTTCTACGGTGTTGTATTTACATATGACGATGATTCCGTAAACACAGACTGCTCAGGTAACAGCTGTCTATGCCGATAACATTCTTGACATGTGTTTTTGTGACTCAAGACTTTCTTTTTCATTTCTTTGTTGACATATTTTTCTGATATCGTTCGTTTAACTTGATTTTTAATTTGTATTCCACGTCAGTGATTTTGAAATTGTAAACAAATCAATTTCTTCATTACCCACTTAACTTGTTTTTTGTGATTGAAATATTTTTGTAAAATATGCAAGTTTTAAATAGAGATGATGTATTTTTAATTTTATCTGTTTACGTCACTGATCGGATATATTCCCCATTTTAAACCGCTGTATAGGGTTTATTAGTAAGCATAATATGTATCTGAATGACAGAATTATGAATATGGGACGTTGACAAAATTTTAAAAGTTTCAGGAATTTTTTTTCATTAAAAGTTGAAAAACTTTAAATATTGCAGAAATAGGACGATAAGATTCTTCATACGTGATATATGAATAGAATGAGTAATTTGCGTATAATTGTATTATTTTTGTTATATTTTAGTCTGACTCATAAATCGATAAGGAAAATCAACAAATTTACCGAAATAGTAACGATTTCTTATCACATATGTAAGCAGTATTATTGTGTTCTTTTTTAACCTTCCGTCACTTTTAGGCATGGGATTGCCTTTGGTCAAAAAAATCGATAGTGAGTTTCTAATAAATAAGCACGTTTTGGGGTCCCTAGAATGAGAATTTACTATTTTTACGATGATTTATATCAGGGTTGAGATGATTTAAATCAGTTGATTAAAATCACGATTTTAATCGTTGGTTTTAATCAAGTTATTTTTATTTTAAAAAATCATGATTAAAATTAAAAAAAATATATTTATTCATTCTAAACAAAAAAAAAAAAACAGAACCTAATCTTAAAGAAAATAAAAATATTATGGCACTTTTATAATACCTAAGTGTTATAATGCTTAAAAAGGAATACTAATTTAGCTGCTTTTTCATTACCTAGTCTGTTTCTGATATCCGAATGAACGAGTCCATAGGAAGAAAAAATCCTCTCTATATCTGCAGAAAACGCACAAACACACAAAACAGAAATCGCTATAGGTAGCACTTGCATAATTTCTGGAACATCTTCTTGGGATCTCCATCATTGTACTGCTGTTACATTTTTGATTATTTCATCCGAAAACATAGTTTTGTGAAAAGGGTCCGACCTGGCTTTCGAATTAATTATCAATGGTAATAATCCTGGGTCTGCAAAATATTTAGAAACAATATCTAAAACATCTCTCTTTTCTTCAGGCAGTAATGAATATTCTTCTTTGTTTATTGTGGGATCCAATATATATGCCAAGAAGTGAAAAGGGGTTAAAGCTTGGTCGTATCTTTTTCTAAATAGTTGATATTGAAGCAAACTTCTTTCCTCTTCAAAGCTGTCAAAAATAGCCATTAATTTTTTCCACGTTTGACCTGCTTGAGATAAACATGCACCTTTTTGTTGCATTGCGTCAAGGGCTATAGAAATTGGTTTTAGTAACTGTAAAAAATCTTCAGCCATTCTTTTAATATAGATATCTGATACTTTTTTAAAAATCACTGGATCAATTTCTTCTCTTTGCAAGTTTCGACGAAGTCGCGAACGGAATTTTTCTGTATTAATGAACTTGAAAATATTTATTCATAATAAGTTTGACGAAACATGACAGGAACAGTTGTGTATAATTAAGAACTAACCTAAAATTAAATTTTTAGAAAAAAAAACAAAAAAAATCATGATTTTTATCAACCCTGATATATATATAGGTATATATATATATATATATATATATATATATATATATATATATATATATGCGTGCGTGTGTGTGCGCGTGTTGTGTGAAAAAAGCAGTAAAATAACATTTATTGACATTTAATGTTAATGTTAATAAATTTTAAAGAATATATTATTCTGACGACTATATTGCATTTTATACTTCATATTTTATAAATATAAAGTTAAAGAACTATAAAGATATTAAATTTCATAAATCGGTCAGTTATGCGAACCATGAAACTGCTAATAGGTATATTCAGAAAGTTCAAATTGACAGATGTCAGTACAATAATAAGAAAATGAATGTGGCAGAGATGAGGATGTTGAGATAGAGGTTAGGAAAGACACGGAAAGATAGGGTAAAGAATTAAAGGATAAGGGAAATGGCTCGAGTGATATAAGTTTCTAGAAGATACAAGAGAGACGATCACATGGTTTGAACATGTTATGAGGAGAAAAGAAGAATGAATAGCTTAGTAGTAGAAGATAGAAGAAACAGAGGAAGACCGAAGATAAGATGGAAGGAATGCATTGCGGAATACTTCAGAGAAAAGGAATTGAATGAGGATGACACGCAAAACAGAAATGAGTGGAAGAAGAAAATAAAAAATAGCGACCCTTAACGAATGGGAAAAGCTAAAGAAGATGTCAGTATCAAGTGAAATTTGCATGGTTTGTTTATGAAATAATTTTACTGGAAATAGGGAATCTTTTGCAAGAAAATTTATGTATGGAATACGCAGGATTGATGGAAGGTAATATGTTGGCCACTTCAGATCTTTTTCTCTAAATGAAAATATTACGTATTTATATTGAAATAATTGAAAATTTGCGCATTCAATAAAGCTCCATTCGCAAATAAAAATTATGTTTAACTTCGGTTTAAGCTTTTACTTTAAGTTTACTTTAAATACTTTAATAGCTATGTTCACAATTGAAATTACTTTTAAGGCCCAATCGCCAGTAAAAATTTTAATTGCCAGTTAAACAAAACTGAAATCAAAAGAATTGGCGAATGTTGACTGTTGGTAGATACTCAAACTGCTGAAAAATAAATTAGTCAATAAGGAATATTATTGTATTGAAGAGTTCAGGACTAATGTTACAAACTTTAACAGCTTATTCCTGAGGTCATTTGAAACTATGTCTTCTAGTTACATAAATACAAGAGGTTAAAGTTTTATAAAAAAAAAAAATTGCAATCAAGATATTTTGGAAAACAAGAGTTTTATTGAAAAGTCTTACCTTATTTATCCTAATTAAAAATTATTATACCTTTGTTTGTGTAATAATGGATGGTTTTAGTACTGCTGAATATGCAGATATAATTTTTTATTTATGGATTTTGTAATGGTAATGCCCGTCCTGCGTGCAGAGAATACCATGACACATACCCACATAGACGCCAACCTTCCCATACCATGTTTGCGCGCGTATTTCAGCGACTAAGGGAAATTGGATCTCCTACTGTACGAAATGACGGTATTGGTGTTGTTAACAACCATGAAGAGAAAGAGAATGTGGTTGATGCTATTCTTGATAATCCTCAAATCAGCACGAGACGAGTCGCTACTCAATTGCATATGTCTCAAAGGAATGTTTGGCGGATATTAAACTATGAGGAATTACATCCCTACCACTTTCAGCGAGTTCAAGCAATGCAACCAAGAGACTATGGTCCTCGTCTAGAATTTTGCCGCTGGTTACGCCGTCAAACTGCGAATAATCCAGATTTTATTTCCAAAGTGTTGTCTGATGAAACTCAATTTACGAGAGATGGAGTTAATCATTTTCATAATCACCATTTATGGAGTATACAAAATCCTTATAGTTCAGTCCCGTTTTCAGGAAAGATTTAGCATAAATGTCTGGGCAGGAATTTTTAATACTGGTTTACTGGAAATTGTAGTTTTAAATGACCGGCTAACAGCTGATGGTTATAGATTTTTTTATTGAAAACAGATTACACGAGCTAGTAGAAGATGTTCCACTTCTTGTACGGCAGTACATGTGGTACCAGCATGATGGTGCTCTTCGCCACTATGGTAGACGTGTGACTAGCAAAATTTTCCCACGTGGAGGTCCTACCTATTGGCCTCCACGATCTCCAGATTTAAATCCTCTGGATTATTATCTATGGGGATTCTTAAAAGAAGAAGTTTATAGGGTAGAAATAAACACGCATGAGCAGTTACTTCGGCGAATAATGAATGTATCTGCTGCCATTCGTAAGGATCGTAATGTAATTGATCGTGTCTATCATTCCATGATTTGCCGCTATGAAGCATGCATGCGATCTCAAGGCGCTCATTTTGAGCATTTACTATAAAATATTTCTAATTAGTTGTCTTATTTCATATTGTGTTTGGTATCTATTCTAAGTGTTATGTTGTTCTGTATTTAGAATTTGTTTATCTGTCTGTTTAATTGCGTCATCTTGTGTTTTGTTGTCCTAATTATGATCTTTCTTTCCATACTTTTTAGCAATACACGTTTATTTTAACAAAATAAAAATAATTATGACACATAAAGTTTGACTTTTCTATAAAACTCTTCTTTTTCAGAAGTATCTTATCTATTACAAAAAATTGAAAATTTTGAGCTTTTTTATAAAACTTTAGCCTCTTGTATTTTGGAATAAGCTGTTAAATTTGTAACATTAGTCCTGAATCACCCTATAGGTATATATATAATTCTAATTTTTATTTGTGAATACTCTTTTACTTTGATTTATACTATGTATGGCCAGAAATGTAAATAATTGTAAATTTAATAAAACATTCTTAGAATACAAAATACCTTATGCATATTCCATTTATTTTCAATAAAACTACGTCTAGTTATCTTTTGTAGATAAACACCAGACGATATTATACAATATCCTATCAATTTACATAACTGTCTGCGATGTTACTGAATGGATTATAAAGTTTTAATAATAGTTTCATCATTTCATTTATGAGGTCCGTTGTCAAGTGTACTGAAATTTAAATGCAAAGTAAAAAAAAATCCCTATGGCCTAAGGGTTCAACCAAAAACCTAACCTAACCTCTAGGGATTTGATCAAACAATTAATTTCGTCATATATGTACCTACGTACGACATATACCGGGTAACACTGAAAAACAGGCCACTCAAAATAATTTATTTATAATTAGTTCTTAATTTTCTTTATATATTTATTTATAAACTAGGTTATATATTTTTATATATTTGGAATCTACGTAAAATTACGAATTCAGCGATATGCTTGAGCTTGAAGTGAATTTTCAACGAAGAAATAAGTTACAAAAACTTAGAGAAAATTATGAATAATTAATCTGATAAGGCGGTAAGCCAGATAGGTTGTAAAACAATTTGATCATAACGTAATAACAATGGCAAAAAAATAATTGACAAGTAATAACTTTGTTACAGTAAAGAATTATCTCAACTGTTTTCATTCATAGCCTACCTAATATCACGGCTTACTAAGTCAGTGGCGGCGCACCCGGGGGGGGGGGGGTTACACCGGACCATGACTTCTAAATATTTTTTTGAATTTTTTTATTATTAGTATTAAAGGACGTAAAATTCTCTATTCGATACATTTTAAAATTTTATTATATGTTCTATATATTGAGATAAAAAAGTAATATATAAAATAATCTGTTGTAATAAATTTCAGAGCCTAAATAACTCCATAGTAACCAGCAGATGTTTGTAAATGACAGAAAAATGTCAGTGTCAAAAACCAAGAGTAGTTCATAAACCTATTTGGGCGATATTGGCAGCTCAATTCTAAAACTTGACCTTAAGTCTATTTTAACTAAATACATGACAGTGGATAAGAACCGATTCAAAATTTGTCATAGTACGAATATGGTTTTATGTATATTTTAGCTGAAACTAAATCTTAGAAATTTTTTTGCAACAGTAGTAGAACGTCAAATTACGCTTTAACATTAAATGAAGAAGTTTAACTGACATTATAGAAGAATTTTTCTGTGATATTGGTAAGTTTACTATTTCTTGTTGTACAACAATAATAACAATTAAATATTTAAAATTATAGCTATATACATATACCCATCAGAAATCCCGTCAAGAAATTGGAAGAAATTCGAACATTTAGAAGTGTATGTGAAAACTTTCTCAAAAAATAAATTTGAATTTATAAAAATAATATAAACATAAAGAAAAGACCTGAGAAATTTATAGGGCGCGAGCACTGCGAGCAGTCATGTGACTTTGTTGGACTTGACAAGCCCGAGTTAGAATGACAGCTAGTAATTATGTACATAGATGTCAAGTGTTAATTTTCCATTTCAAATTTCATGATATTGCAATTCCATCTGCTTTATTTTCCTCGGCAAGTAAATTCCACATTCCTGGTGACAAATTAACCACGTGAAAAATTATGACATTTGACATTTATTTTAAATAATTCATTTTGACAAGGGCCTCTATATCTGCTTGTCTAGGCGAAGTATGACAAACTAACTACGTAAATTTAGAAAATCTTGAAATTTTTAATGAAAAATTCTGACATGTGACATCTATGTACATAATTACTAATTGTCATTTTGGCACGGGCCCCATATCTGCTTGTCAAGGCCAACAATGTCACATGACTGCTCGCGCCCTATACTTATGTAACGAAAAACGGAAGTGGCGAGAGGTATTGTGCTGGCCACACCGGTTTTTTTGATTGTAATTAATATTTTTTTTGTATATTTATATTCCATTTTTTTAATCAAACATATAAGGTAATACAAATTTAAATTACTTTTCAAGCTGCAAAAATATTTTTGCGAATTCTTGTACGATATTTGTAAAACTGAATGTTTAAACAAATACCTATATTTATGTGTACATGGTTTGTAAGACCTATCTATATGTAAAGTGTATACCGAAACATCGGTTTTATAAGAATAAATGCTAATATTTCTAATAATTTATTATTAACCTTAAATTAAATATTGTTAGATAATTCCTTATAATCATCTTATCCAATTATTGCCGGTTGTGTATGTGAACTAAAGTCACTCTGCCTTATTTTGATATAAAAAGTACTCGTATATTCGAAATGTTTTATTCTTGAAATTCAATATTAGAATTTTTTTACAATCGATACTGGATTGCACTTTTTCGCATTTATATTACATCGTTTTTGTATTTTTATTATCTGAAATCAGTATGACTAGAAATATTTCATCCAGTATAGTTCAACGTACGTTCGTTGTTTTGCTCTCGCAAAGTTTTTCGTTGTGCGCGATTTAGCACAGACACCGATACGGCGTCTAATTAACGCGAGGAGTGCTAAACTACGCCTCAGGACGCGAGTTCATCTCTCAAGAAGAAAACATGAAAATGTTACGGCAATGGCTTGCGCTTTGCGCTTTGCGCCTATGTGTCAATCCGGAAAAAGAGAGTCGTTTACGGAGAATTCATTCCTTAATAAAGAAGAAGAAATTGAGAGCAAATTACGAATTTAAAGGTAAATGATGTTTTGACTAATGAAGACTACGTAATTTGACATAATTTACTTGAATTCTACTCATAAATCTAGAAATATTTGTAATAAATTGTATGAACGAACATATACTAAATTTGATAATTAAACGGACTTCAGTTTTTATTTTTAATGGGCAAGTCAAAAGTCGGCAATGGATGTTAAAATAAAAAAAGTTGTATGATAATTATGGTATCAAGATGGCAAGAGAAGTATACCATTTTGTCTCTAAACTTGTAGCGTTTTCCATTTATATATTTGGTGCGAACTTTTTTGCACTGAGTGCGTTACTCGTTTTCCATTTATATAGTCATTGCGCACTAGCTGAGTTTTACGAATTTCATTTATACAGAGACCCTTAAATCCGAACCCACGTTAATCCGAACTTTGAGTAGAAGGAAGGTAATCCGAACGCAATAACTAGCACGTGTGATTCTTAAAAAAAATCTACTAAATTTTGCTTTAGTTTCCACTCTTTAATTGGCGGAATGCGACAATCATTGTAGCCCGGGATTACAGCTGGTGGATATATGTACATACGTTGTTTATTAAATAATAATATATAATACTTCCGAATGAACGTCCGAAAACAAACAAAAATTGATGATTTTTTTTCAGAACTAATAGGTAATTTAGTTGTTATTTTTAATTCAACATGACGCTTACACAATTACAATTACAGAATAATATTATGTCAATATGAAGAGGTAATACACAATACATGTAATTATGTTTTTTGTTTCTGTTTCTTCATTTCAGCGTTATTTTTTGGTCTGAAGTACTGTAATAAATATTTCAAAATATTCTAATTTGGCGTTATTTACATTTATCCATACAAATTCAGTAAACCGAACAAATCGTTAGTCCGAACACCTACTTACATTTAGCATTACGGATTAAAGGGTCTCTACTGTACTTTTCCAGTGAACTGAACCTTACTGAATGCGCACTTTTTTACACATACTACGATCGTTAGTTCTTGCCAGTAGTGCCTGTCACGTTCATATATTTTGACCGTGACTGCTAGCAAACTTGCACTAACATATTTTATTTAAAACGCACTACGCATGTGTTGTAACAACAACTACTAGCGGGTATGAGGTAATTAGCTGCACCAAGTGCAAAACTAAATACATATAAATAGAAAACGTTATGGATAGGTTACGGACTCACACGTGACCCTTAGTCTGTAGCCAATCCATGTTTGGGGTGTGACTGGCACTATACGTTGGCGGCAATTTGAATGTAGTGTTAAGCGGGTGTAACCATCAAACTGACGTTTAAAAAGTTAGATTGTTTTTGTATTCACTTGAAGTTTTGTTGTATTTTTTGTTTTGCTGCATTTTTTTACTGTTTTAGGTATGTATTCTGTATAGTAGCATGTTAATTTTAACAACTTGTTAAAATTTGTAGCCAATAGAAACAAATTTATTATTTGTCATTTAAATTTTTTATTCTGTTAAAATTAACATGAAAAGTTACAGAATACACCTTTAGTGTGTCTTGTTTATTGTTCTTTTAATTTTTACTGCTGCCTTGAACTTATTTAGGTAATATTTATTGTTTGTGTTGTCTTATAGAATTTATGTTTTGTGAGATTGACACTTGAAGTAAACCATGCTCCATGTAGTAGGAGTTTGTTCGTTCTTGCTTAAATCTATACGCCCTAGGTTAAAAAACATTAGTTTATATCGACTATTAATAGAAATTTACACTTAGTACGTCTGTCGCAGAAGGTATGCGGAAAAGTGACAACTTCTCATTATTAGATGCTACACATCCCACAACACAACAAACTGTAATGAAATACAAATACTACAATACAACATAAACACAATACATAGTAAATAAAAGCAGCAGTAAAAATTAAAAGAACAATAAACAAAACAGTAAAAGACTCAAAATATGCAGAAAAAATCTAAGTGGCCAGCACATTACCTTCTATTAATTCCGTGTATTATGTACAAATTCCATATATAAATTTTCTTGAAAAGATTATATATTTCCAGTACTTATTGATTTTCCCATAAATCAAAACAAAAATTCAAGACATAATTAACAACTTCTGCTTATCTTTACGCGAATTTGACAAAACAAGTGCAAAAAATGGAAAATATAATGAACACTTTAAAATAATTAAAAATGATTTTAAAATAGAAACCTATTTCAATTTTAAAATACCTAAACTAAATTAAGAGTATTTCTTCAATTAAAATTATCAAATAAACATAATATAATTATATTTTATAAAAACATAAAATATGTACTAAATGCAGAAAACAATTGCACAATTTGCAACCTCCACCAGCCTGAGAATCTGTATCACTTACTAATTGGATGCCCTATGTATAAAACGTTTAGAAAATTTCATTTATATAAATACATAAATACACTGTTAGTGCAGTTAAATTAAGAAGCTTTTATTTAAATGAATAACATTTAAAACTATAACCTTAAATATCCATTTATATAACTAGGATAGAATTTAGAATTTTATATATGTAGGGGTGTGTATTAATAACAATGTAATTATCAAATTTATACTTCTGTAAATAAAAAATTTCTAATATCTATTTAATAACTAGGATAAAAATTTTAAAAAAATTGTATGTAGAAGTGGGTAATAATAGAGAATAATAACGTAATTTCCAAGTTTATATTGTTGTAAATAAAAATTATAATTTCTAATCTCCATTAATATAATCAGGATAAAAAAATATTAGTGTACATATATACGAGGTGTGTTCAAAAACTATCGCGAATTTTGAATTTTCGCGGGTTACGTATATTCGAATTTCGATCTTTTTGTGGCTTTATGTTGGTACTCATGTCTCTCACTTATGTCGACAAGCTCGGCCATTTTGAATGTTCACTTACTTGTTGACAGCTGCTTTGCTTGCACGTGTTTTGGATCGTCTTCGATTTTTACCTAATGTGCTTATTCGTTAAAAACTACTCATAGAAATGAAATAACTTCTTTGATAAAAACATTTTATGACAATGACAAATTTTAAATGAATTATTTTTTTCTACGTTCCGTCGCCTTTAGATAAGAAAGATATTGTCTTGGTCAAAAAATTCATAGTCAGTTTTTAACGAATAAGCACAATAGGTAAAAATCGAAGACGATCCAAAACACGTGCAAGCAAAGCAGCTGTCAACAAGTAAGTGAACATTCAAAATGGCCGAGCTTGTCGACATAAGTGAGAGACATGAGTACCAACATAAAGCCACAAAAAGATCGAAATTCGAATATACGTAACCCGCGAAAATTCAAAATTCGCGATAGTTTTTGAACACACCTCGTAGATATAGGTATTAATAGGGAATAATAGCGTAATTTCGAATTTATATTTTTGTATATTGTTAATAAACTATAATGTAAATAATTGAATAAGGGGAAGTATGTTTCTATGCATAAAAATTTAATAAGGGAAGTATCTTAATTTGAACTATTGCCAATCCTATTTGTATACGATTGTAATATCGAAGCAAATAAAACTATTATTATTATTATTATATTTCCAGTAAAATTATTTCATAAACAAACTATATAAATTGCACTTGACTGACATCTTCTTTAACTTTTAGCACTCATTTCTATTTTTCTTGTTGTCCTCATTCAGTTCCTTTTCTCTGAAGCCCTTCGCAATATAGCCTTTCCATCTTATCTTCAGTCTTCCTCTGTTTCTTCTACCTTCTATTATTAAGCTGTTTATTCTTCTTCCAATATATTCTTCATATCTCCTCATGACATGTTCAAACCAATATAATTGTCTCTCTTGTATCATTCTAGATACTTCTATCACTCGAGCTATTTCCCTAATCCTCTCATTCCGTATCCTATCTTTCCGTGTCTTCCACAACATCCATCTCTACATTGTCATTTCTCTGCCACATTCATTTTCTTTTTATTGACACTGACATCTGTGAATTAGAATTTTCTTAATATAGTAGCTGTTTCCATGGTTATAGCATACCTGGCTAATTTATGAAAATGTCATTGTCAAGTGCAATTTGCATAGTTTGTCTATGATATAATTTTACTGGAAATATAGAATTTAGAAGAAAATTTATATAGGAATTTGTACATAATACACAGGACTGACGGAAGGTAGTGTGCTAGCCACATCAGCTTTTTTTTATTATAACAGATCACCCTTAATTTTGTCCACTTCAATTTTCATTTGGTTTTAACTGTCAGATGTTCGAGTAGTTCGTTATTAGTTGACACTAGAGTTTGTTAAAAGATTAATTAAGTATTCGTGGTTTTTGTTTTTAAATCAATAAAACTATTAAGCCTCATTCCCATCTACAGTTTTAATTTTAGGTTTTAGTTTTAATTTTGTGTTTTAATTTTAATTGTATGTTTTAATCGCAGAACTGATGTCCTGTTTCTTGCTAAGTTTTAGTATTAGTTTTTATTTCAAACATGGTGCACAATGCGCACGCGTCATTACTGTCAACAGTGCTTTGCCGTTTGCTTTGTTGTGTTTTACACTGCATTTTAAACTAGATTTTATTATTTAACAACAAACTTTTAATATTTTTGACCTTATAATACCGATTTTCTTTATTTCACAATTTTTTTTTAGTTATAGATTTTAGGTTAAACCCGGCCGATAAAAATAACCACTGTTGTGTCAAGTTTTAATTTTTAGTTTTAGAAAGTTTGGAGTTCGCATACTCGTAAAACTAAAACATAAAACTAGAATTAAAATTAAAACATGCGCTGGGAATGATTACGCACACTGGCATATGCTATACTATTCTTGCGACTAAAACAGTAAAATTAAAACTAAAACTAAAATTAAAACAGTAGCTGGGAATGATACTTTATACTGCCTGGCTCAGTGGGTCATCTATTCACGACCGTGTTTGAATGCTTATCAGATCACAAAGCTGGCATTCTAGCCACAATGTCGTAATGTCCTCAAATTAGGAAAACTGATTTACAAATATCAACTAATCCCTAACCTTTGTCTGGTCGATAAGAGAATTTCTCATCGAGGTGAACTTAGCGATGCGTCGCCCAGCGACGGGCGAGTGTAGGCCTACCGTTCAACCAAGTACATCGCAACTAAATTCTTCATTAATAAGGGTGATATAAAGAATCCTGGAGTAATATACAGTGATTACTCGATGCAGGGAAAATTACTAGTGCCCGTAGATATTAATTAAATTATAAACAGAAATGTGACGATTGAATTTTAAATCAAAATACAGAATTTATTTTAATAGTCATCTGCTGCACCCCTACGGGATGGCCAGCTACATGGCTATATGGGGGTGATTAGTAGAGTCCTTAGCTATAAAGTCAAATAGTATTTGAAGTGGTACAATGCCGTACTTTTTTTATTTTAATTATTTTTCAGACTTTGTATAAAGCAATGTATATGCGGTTATGTTTAAGGGTTACCTACAACACCCCTACGGGATGGCCAGCTACAAGGCTATATGGGGGTTATTAGTAGGGTCCTTAGCTATAAAATAAAAAAGTATTTGAAGTGGTACAATGCCGTATTTTTTTATTTTAATTATTTTTCAGACTTTGTTTAAAGCAATGTATATGCGGTTATGTTTAAGGGTTACCTACAAAACACGTACGGGATGGCCAGCTACAAGGCTATATGGGGGTGATTAGTAGGGTCCTTAGCTATAAAATCAAATAGAAATTGAAGTGGTACAACGCCATATTTTTTTATTTTAATTATTTTTCAGACTATGTATAAAGCAATGTATATGCGGTTATGTTTAAGGGTTACCTACAACACCCCTACGGGATGGCCAGCTACAAGGCTATGTGGGGGTGATTAGTAGGATCCTTAGCTATAAATTCAAATAGAAATTGAAGTGGTACAACGCCGTATTTTTTTTAGTTTAATTATTTTTCAGACTTAGTATAAATTAATGTATATGCGGTTATGTTTAAGGGTTACCTACAACACCCGTACGGGATGGCCAGCTACATGGCTATATGGGGGTGATTAGTAGGGTGCTTAGCTATAAAATAAAAAAGTATTTGAAGTGGTACAACGCCGTTTTTCTTTGTATTTTAATTATTTTTCAGACTTTGTATAAAGCAATGTATATGCGGTTATGTTTAAGGGTTACCTACAACACCCCTACGGGATGGCCAGCTACAAGGCTATATGGGGGTGATTAGTAGGGTCCTTAGCTATAAAATAAAAATGTATTTGAAGTGGTACAACTCCGTTTTTTTGTATTTTAATTATTTTTCAGACTATGTATAAAGCAATGTATATGCGGTTATGTTTAAGGGTTACCTACAACACTCCTACGGGATGGCCAGCTTCAAGGCTATATGGGGGTGATTAGTAGGGTCCTTAGCTATAAAATCAAATAGAAATTGAAGTGGTACAACGCCGTATTTTTTTTATTTTAATAATTTTTCAGACTTAGTATAAAGTAATGTATATGCGGTTATGTTTAAGGGTTACCTACAACACCCCTACGGGATGGCCAGCCACAAGGCTATATGGGGGTGATTAGTAGGGTCCTTAGCTATAAAATAAAAATGTATTTGAATGTATTTCATTACTAAAATCACGTCATGTCTTGAAACATGCTAATCATGCAATACTATATTCTGGATTAGACTAACCTAGATAATATATATATATATATATATATATATATATATATATATATATATATATATATATATATATATATATATATATATATATATGATGTATAGAGTTCCCGAGAAAAGGTGCTTGGTTTTGAAAGTGCTCTGTTTGTTTAATTTTTAATCTAGAATTTTGATTGTCACTTTAAATTAAATGTCATACTTTGATATTTTTCTGTTTACCTATTTCTTAATCTACGGTTTACAGTTACAAAATCAAAAGTGTCACCAAATACATAATTACTAGAATTTGAAAGCTACTTAGGTAATACAATTTTGCAAAATGTAATGTTCCGTCGAACCAAGAAACTTGCTTTTAACTAAAGGACATGGAATATAATTTGCTTCTCACGAATATAAGCTAAGTATAAAAGGGTTTCATTCTACGTTACGACCCCCTACAGAGTTATTCCCGTAACATTATAGGGGTGAAATTTACCTAAAATATCTATTTGTGTTGTCTACTGGAAAAGCTTCTTATCTTCTTATATTCAGGCCTAATCATGAAAATAATTTTCCAAAAGAAAATTTCGTTGCAATTACTAATAAATTAAATAAATTACAAGCAGACGTATAAAAACTGGTCAAACTCAAGCGTTGATGTTATCAGCAATGCGAGTTTCGCACGAAAATGAAAACTTTTGTTATGAAATACGATTAATTCTAGAGTTATTTTTACCGGAACATTTATTCCACCTGTCACCGTGTACTAAAAAATTTATCTTGCGCGTATTATCACAACTACTGATGAAACGGGAATAGTACAGTTCGGTCTACGATATTTTAGCCAACTTATGATGTCATGACGACTGAGGATGAGACAGTTTGTTGCGAATTACGGTAAATTTTTAATTTAGTTTTAGATGAATTTATAACGATGCTATTTGCTTATGTATTCTGTATTATCAATAGAAAGCAAATTTACAATAAATGTAGCGAATAATCAATTAGATAATTGTTGTGTGTGTCTATAGAGTTAGAATGTGATCGTTCGGCAATAAGTTTCGAAATATAGTTTTTTTTTATTATGTATATAATGCTGACTAAAAAAGTTAAATTACTATAAATTAAGTTAGTAAATATAAAATAACACGTTAAAACCATGAAAAATGCATATAACAAAAAAAATCTTGGAAGTTTTATTCTTCTATTTGTCGTTTATGTAAAAAAACAGTCCTTCCCCAAATTTAACATATTGTAATATGTAATTGTATAGGTTACGGACTTAAATTTGTTATATTCAGCTAAAGCTTAGTACGAACTTTTTTGCGCTGAGTGCAAACTTTTTTTTCCATTTATATAATCAGTGCGCACTAGCTGAGTTTTACGTGTTTCATATTGAGTGTTCACTTTTTTGCACTTAATACGATTGTCGGTTCTTGCCATTGTAGTCTATAAAATTCATATATTTTGAGATGTAAAAAAATTAAGACTTCACAGCCCAAATCGTGGCTGACATGATCTTTAAACAAATTATTTATTTTAAGCTACTTTGTTACAGAATATGCCCAACTGTATGTTAATAAAATTGTGTGCTGTATTCTGATCAGGGATCCGGGATAAAAAGATTTTTCGTTTCTTTTCGATTCAGGTCAGTAAAAATTATTTTGTACCGGTTAATATCGTTCCTACTAAAAAAAAATTTCGTTTCCGTTCAAACGAAAGATAAATTTTGTTCCGAACCGGTTATTTCGTTGCAGATATTTTTTATAAAAAATAATTCAAACATTATTAATATTAACAATTTTATTTATTAATATTATTTTTATTACAATAATAAATGATTAAAAATTAAAATATTATACTTTACAAAAACAAAATATGATGTTCCAGATAATAAAGATTTAATAATTTTTGTTCAAACGTATATCTTGTAACATTTTATTCGGTTATATTATATAGTTCTATTAGGGGATAAAGTAAATTTTGCTCTCTCAACTGTGACTTAAGTAGTTGGAACGGCAATAACATTCATTGCTGCTAAGTAATATAAAGAGTGTTTTGGGAACGAAATAACAACGTTATTAACCGAAATATTTATTTCGGTTATATCGTATTCGCTCCATCATTAAGATTAAGAATTTCGTTTTGTTTCTGTTTCTATGCCGGATTTTTTTCCGTTTTTTCATTTTGTTTCTGTTCCGTTCTGGGTTTGATTATAGTTTCTAGTTTCTATTAAAAAAGTTATAAATTTTCTAAATAATATAAACAAAACTGAATTTCGATTGTTACTAATATTAATTTCGCAGTTTTGTCATCCTAGAATTGCTGCCTCGTGCTAGTTAGTTGTTTATAGATATTACATTTTGAACTATTCGCAAACTTTGATATTTATTGGTTGATAATTGTTCCCAGGTGTTGTGCCACAAACTTTCGTTCCTTTTTATTTTGTCACCGAACTGTGTGTGGCAGAATTGTCCCAATGGAACTATCTGCGGCCCAGCGCGTGATTATTTCACTGTGGCATCTAATTTTTCTGACTCACGCGCGATATGTACGTGATAACGTGCAATATGGCGTGCGGTATGCGGTAAAAATGCTCATTATATGTATTCGCGCTCGGACGCCGAAATTACCGATACAAGCGTTTATAATTTAAAAAGCACATCAGTCATGTGCTAACCCACCACATTTAAATACGGGAAACAGGGGACTATATGTAAGTTAAAATAAGGGGAATTAATACTTGAATGCAATGTTCTGATACCGCTGGGTTAGTATTGTAATGATTTCTGGAATTCTAAGCCGTGATAACTTGGTGTTATAACCAATATCAGGCTGAAGGTAATGACTTTATATTGGCTTGTACCGAATGTGGATAAACTATTTGATCCGGTGGTAGTCGATTAATAACGGGTAATCGGTTTTAAAACTGGAAATATGTTCAAAATACAGATAGTATTTACTTTGAGAATTCGATGGTCAGAATTTAGTGAATAGCACATTTTAGGGTCCCTAGAATACGATTTTACCATTTTTACGATAGTGTATGTGTGTGTGCGTGCGTGCGTGTATGTTCGTATGTGTGTGTTGGAAGCACGATTACTCAAAAACTATAAGACTTTAAATCTGTTTAACTACGTATTTCTCAATCGGACTTTAATGGGAAGAGTTGAAAAGGTTTTGGAAACAACTTGACAACCACAAGTACCAAATTCTTAAAAAAAATCTTCTAAATATTGTTTTTTGAAAATTTTTGTTCTTGCAAATATTAGAGAAGATTAAATTCTATATCTGATAAAATTTAAATATTTTATTATACCTTCTATTGATTTAGAGATAAATAAATTTAATATATAAAATAATCTGTTGCAATAAATCTAACAGCCTAAATAATGCCATGGAAACCAATTGCAAAAATTAAAATGTTTGTAACTGACATATAAATGTCAGTGTCATAAATCCAGTGACATTACTGAAGACTTTTTTTGGGAAGTACATACATATATTATTTCTTATTGTATATATAATTAAATATTTAAAATTATAGGTATATTACATATACATTTCTGAAATACTGTCAATTCCGACAATGAATTGGAAACATTTCTAAGTACAACAAAATTTCTTCATAGAATGAATATAAAATTTAAAAAATCTAAATATGAAGAATAGGTATAAGTAGAATTTTTGGTGTAAAGTGTAGGTGTAGGTATACAAGAAATGTTAAATACAATACTTATGTAACAAAAAATGAAAGTGACGAGGGGTATTGTGTTGGCCACAACAGATTGTTTTTTTTTTAAATAGAGTACCATGTGCTTGAAAGAAAAAGTCTACTATTTAATTTGGAGAGCATCAGAAAATATCCGAAAACAATGAGAAATCCTGCAGTAACTAATTGGTGCATGAATGGTGATTAGGACTAAGGAGGAGATCACTAGCAGTGTTTTAATTCTGTCAATCGTTTATGGTGTATTTTAGAGAAAAATACTTCAAATAAAAGTTGCGTACAATTAATTTGTCTATAATTGTTATTTGAAGCTTTTTTTTTTAAATAAACCGTATACAATTGACCACTCTATGTATTTGTAGTACGATGCCTAGTAAAGGTGAGTGTGTTATATTTGTTTGATCATTTAAACATGTTATTGTATTATTTTTTAAACTTTTTTTGATTTCTATCGTTTCTAAGAAATAGATTCTTCCCATGCTTATATTTATGTTAAAAAATTAAAATACTACTTCGATCGATCTCAAACTTGGATCATAAATTATTTCCAATTTTAAAATAACAGAAAAGCAGGGACGGATTAAGATATGCGTGACAAAGTTAATATTAATTTATTATTTTGTAAAACATTTTAATTATCAAATTTATATTAAAATCTTGCCGTTGCTACAGTTATTGATAACAAAACATATTTCGAAGTAATTTACGAATACTCCATAAATTTGTTAGTTAATTTTTATGCTGTCGTCCAATGTAATCTCGAGTGTAACTAGATTGAACATATTACTAAATAGTCTAGTAAACCTCTTTTCCCCGACTAGACCGGTAAAAATTAGGGACCTTTTATGGATATACTTAAGTTGTTTTTAGTGTTCGACACAAATTGTAATTTTTTTATTGTTTTACAACAAGAATTAGCAAAATGTTTACAAATTATAGGGTTAAATCGTTAATTGCAACTTATATGAATATAACATTTTTAATATGTTCGGAATAAAATTGTATATGTATTTTGCATTATATTCGTTTTCATAATTAATTATAAATATGTAAGAACCAAAATAGTTTCGAACTCACATCGTCTGAATAAACAGGCAACATTTTTTTATAATTTATTTAAAAAAATCTTTGCATTTTATTGGTGTTAAATTCCTCGCCCAAACATTTTAAACTTTATTTATTAATTTTAAAAAAATATGAAATTTCAATAACGTTATAAAATTTTGTCAAATGAAATCCAAAACTTTCATGGAAGTATTGTATGCATTTGTTGTGTTTGCTGTTATTTTATTATTTCAGAATACATCCACTGCCACAATAAATATTGTGACTACCACATTATTTATTTAAATTCAGCTAGGGTGTTGTATTCTATGCAACATGTTGAGCAATAAAACAACAATAAATGTCTCCCTTCTATTTTATGACGTTGAAAGTATAAAAATTGCACCCCCTGCCAAATATTTATCTTGGAAGGGATTTAAAAACCATATTCGTCATTTTCGCATGGGGTCTCCCCTCTTTAGGATATGTATCTTGCCTTAGAAGTCGACCTGCTAACTTCTTACTTTTTGTCGTTTTGCATGATGTATGTCTTGGCGTGCTTCCGAATTGCGTGGTTGAATAAGTAAAATTGTAGTAATTTTCGTTGCGTTAGATTGGTTAGTCGACAAGTAAAAAGTTTTAATCATTTAAAACAGTGGTTTTCAACTAAAGCGAAATGAGTACTTAAAAGTTTGACTAATAGCTTAGTTGTTTTGAAGTTTGGTTAGCAAATTTGCTTCGTTTATATCAACATAAATATTAACTCTTTGGATTCCAATTATTTTCTTATTGGGGGCGATAATACCCAGATATCTGTATATATTCCTATTTTTAGTTCTGTCTGCTAAAACGCATATATTTCGGTAAAACTTTCAAAAACCTACTTTTTATACTTATATATGTATTTTCTTCTAAATTTTCAAACCGAAAATTAATATCTCTTTTAGTTACGGAGATATTTACATACAATTTCTAGAACAAAATAATTAAAAATGGCCAAAAATCGAAAAAAAAAACGAATTTTTTAAAATCTTTCCCATTTTCTGTTTTCTTGCTATGCAAACTTATCTAATGGGACATATTTTGTGAAAACTGGTGAACTTATGTGATCGCTAGGCTCGTAATTTCATCCATTATTTCTAAGCGAAATACGTGTGATTTGAGTGTTTTACACACCGAGAGAAATGTGTTGTTATGATAAATATATTTATAATAGTTGTTATTATATTTTATATTTATAAAAGGGACAAATACACAAGATATATGAACTAAATATGTATGGATATTAAAAAGTTTAGAATATTATGTAATAAGAGCAAATATATAAAATACTAATTTTAAATATATACTTATTTTCAAATTTAAAATAATATTTCATCCTTAATATTCGAGATATTATTAATAATTATAAAGTTATATTAAATTTTATTATAGCATGTGGTAAAATTTACTATACAAAATATTTAATTCAAATAAACAAGTATCTTAGGCTCAAAATTACAGCATACTTATAAGGGCAAACTAATATATTACATTTTTATAGTAGATATAGGGTGTGCACATTAAATTCCTACGTAACGTAATCGGTGTACAGGTACCTTATTTAAAGACAACTTTTATAAATAGAATTTATTTTTCTAAGTACGTGAATGTAATAACAAAAAATACTATTCAACGAAACAGATTTCATAACAAGAATAAAATAAATTAAATTCTAAATAATAATCCTAACACTTTCACACAAATTTTCAAGCCACTACGATTTTAAAATATTTATTACAAAATTGTTGCACATTTATATTTGAGGATTGATGTACACGATCTTATTGTTTTATTTCCACTTAATCGACGCAGACACATGTAAGTGAACAGGGAGACTGTTCTTCCCCTGATCATCGCTTGCCTGTTCAACTTGTTGACGCCGTCAGCCGCAATACCGGAGTATTTTAAAGTTGAATATATCGAATATTTAATTCTCATATGTAATATACAATTAAATATATCTATATATTTAAATATATTCGGCAAATATACATATAATTATTCTTAATATGCTGTCTTTAATTTTAAATATATATCGTTTAAAAATATACGAATCTTAATAGTAAATACATTTTTATAATACTTTTACATATACGTTTCCCAATACTTAATATTTACATATTTAAATTTAAAATTTTGATGAACAATATACAATTTTTAATATACATTTCTCTCAGTGCAGTAACTTCCACGGAACTTTAGCTGTACCGGCGAGGGCACCACGGAGGGCCCCCAAAACCTTGTATTCACTAAAATTCAGTGCATCTGATAATATTAGGCCCTAATCAATCGATTTCCATCGATACATCACGCAGAATATGTATCCGAGATGTTCTTACAAATCGTTCGTTTCAGACCGTGAAACGGCCAAAAATGATGTAAAAACTGTTTCTCTCGCCTTCAAACGCTTAAAAATGCTATTTCTAAGCGAAATACGTGTGATTTGAGTGTTTTACAGTAACTTCCACGGAACTTTAGCTGTACCGGCGAGGGCACCACGGAGGGCCCCCAAAACCTTGTATTCACTAAAATTCAGTGCATCTTATAATATTAGGCCCTAATCAATCGATTTCCATCGATACATCACGCAGCATATGTATTCGAGATGTTCTTACAAATCGTTCGTTTCAAACCGTGAAACGGCCAAATATGATGTAAAAACTGTTTCTCTCGCCTTCAAACGCTTAAAAATGCTATTTCTAAGCGAAATACGTGTAATTTGAGTGTTTTACAGTAACTTCCACGGAACTTTAGCTGTACAGGCGAAGGCACCACGGAGTGACCCCAAAACCTTGTATTCACTACAATTCAGTGCATCTGATAATATTAGGCCCTAATCAATCGATTTCCATCGATACATCACGCAGCATATGTATCCGAGATGTTCTTACAAATCGTTCGTTTCAGACCGTGAAACGGCCAAATATGATGTAAAAACTGTTTCTCTCGCCTTCAAACGCTTAAAAATGCTATTTCTAAGCGAAATACGTGTAATTTGAGTGTTTTACAGTAACTTCCACGGAACTTTAGTTGTACCGGCGAGGGCACCACGGAGGGCCCCCAAAACCTTGTATTCACTAACATTCAGTGCATCTTATAATATTAGGCCCTAATCAATCGATTTCCATCGATACATCACGCAGAATATGTATCCGAGATGTTCTTACAAATCGTTCGTTTCAGACCGTGAAACGGCCAAATATGATGTAAAAACTGTTTCTCTCGCCTTCAAACGCTTAAAAATGCTATTTCTAAGCGAAATACGTGTGATTTGAGTGTTTTACAGTAACTTCCACGGAACTTTAGTTGTACCGGCGCGGGCACCACGGAGGGCCCCCAAAACCTTGTATTCACTAACATTCAGTGCATCTAATATTAGGCCCTAATCAATCGATTTCCATCGATACATCACGCAGAATATGTATCCGAGATGTTCTTACAAATCGTTCGTTTCAGACCGTGAAACGGCCAAATATGATGTAAAAACTGTTTCTCTCGCCTTCAAACGCTTAAAAATGCTATTTCTAAGCGAAATACGTGTGATTTGAGTGTTTTACAGTAACTTCCACGGAACTTTAGTTGTACCGGCGAGGGCACCACGGAGGGCCCCCAAAACCTTGTATTCACTAACATTCAGTGCATCTTATAATATTAGGCCCTAATCAATCGATTTCCATCGATACATCACGCAGAATATGTATCCGAGATGTTCTTACAAATCGTTCGTTTCAGACCGTGAAACGGCCAAATATGATGTAAAAACTGTTTCTCTCGCCTTCAAACGCTTAAAAATGCTATTTCTAAGCGAAATACGTGTGATTTGAGTGTTTTACAGTAACTTCCACGGAACTTTAGTTGTACCGGCGAGGGCACCACGGAGGGCCCCCAAAACCTTGTATTCACTAACATTCAGTGCATCTTATAATATTAGGCCCTAATCAATCGATTTTCATCGATACATCACGCAGAATATGTATCCGAGATGTTCTTACAAATCGTTCGTTTCAGACCGTGAAACGGCCAAATATGATGTAAAAACTGTTTCTCTCGCCTTCAATTATCCAGAAATGGGTAAAATTTGAATATCTCGAAAATGAAGAGATATCAACCTGCAGTTAGAAAATTTGGAATCAGAGCGCTAAGATATATCTAAATGTTTAAAAAATAGAATTTCGAAAGTATTGAAGATTTTGTAGAAAATGAGTGAAGAATTTTTTGGGTTTTGAGGGCTATAACCTGACTGGAACAAAAGTTAAACATATTTATAATACTTTTATTTACCACTAGGACTGGGCATCTTCAACATTTGTCGGCTACATATATGACCCATTGCACATGCATAAAGGTAATGTATTTAAAATATGAAAAACAGGCATATTTTAGTAACCAAGTTATAAACAATTGTTTTTATAAAAATGCAGATATTTGAAGATTTTTTATTATCCTGAAGGTGAAGGAGAATTATTAGAAAAAATGAAGAACAGACAGCTTTTATTGACCAGATGTATAGGATAATCTATTTAAAATAGGAAAAACAGACATCTTTTATAAAAATCTGATGTGGCCAGCACATGACCTTCCGTCATTTTTATATATTTTATATAAATCTCATACATACAGAAAGTCTCTTTTAAAAGATTATGTATATCCAGTAAAATTATATCACGAATATATTACGTAAATTGTAGTTCACACAGATATCTTACAATTAGTAATTTTTGAACGTTATTGTTTTGTGGTTTCGAACTTCTGAACCGTTTTCATTATAATCTATTTGACACGGTCACAAAATTATTATACTTCATTCACGTAAGAAAATAGTTCATGACGCTTGAGAGCTGAACGTTTTTACATGCATTAAATAAATAATTTAAATTCGTGAAACCAAACTTAGTCAATAATAAATATTTTTATCTTTAAAAATATGCAAGACCTGAAAATTAAAATTCTGTTATATCTGTTAATATACCTATAATTTTAAAAATTTAACTATTAATACAATAAGAAGTAATATAATGTATGTACTTCCAACAAAAAATCTTCAGTAATATCTCTATTACAATAGATTATTATACACCTTATATTTCTTTATCTCTAAATATATAAAAGATATAACAAAATATTTATATGTATCAGATAGAGAATTTACTCTTCTTTAATATGCAAGAATAAAAATTATCAAAAAATAATATTAAGAAGACTTTTTTTTAAGATTCTGTACTTGCGGTTGTCCAATTATTACCAAAACCAGCTCTTCCCAGTAATGTCTGATTGAGAAATACGTAGTTAAACAGATTTTAAGTATATAGTTTTTGAGAAATCGTCCTTCCAACGTCCCACATATACATACACATACATACACACATCAACGTAAAAATATTAAAATCGGATTGTAGGGACCTTAAAACGTACTTAATTATGAAATTCTGGATATGCGATTTTTGGCATAAATCCAATACCTCTCTTAGCGAGAGGTAAAAATTATAGCAAAACATAGTTAAACATCACTTAATTCTATAGATTTTATTTGATAACTGACAATTGAAAGGTGATACACTTTTCGTTTTTGTGTACTAGGTTTGCATTCTGACCACTCAAATGATTTTATCATTGTCTGGCCAGCCATCTACAGTTCATTTTTTTCTCTTATACATCTTTCATATTATAATTTCAGGTCTCTACATAATTCTATAAGTAATATCGAGATAAATAATGAATATGGGTTTGATGAATAAGATTATACCTACCTATCTTGACCCCTTATGATGAAAATTTGTTGTAAAATAATTCATATGGGAATCAATTTGATTCCTTCTTTAATGAAATTTTCATATTATTCGTATATTACTGTATTGTAGCCCATCAGTCAGTATAATGAGTGCTTAATATATTATACACAATATTGAGAAAATATTTTCCAAACGAACATGTGATTTAATTTGTTTTTAATATTCAGCGTTTATAGACAATTAGATTTTTTTATTCTTATGTTACATAATGTTCTATTTCTATAATAATATAAAATAAATATACGTGTTAACAGACCTTTTCAATTAAATGAGAAAGAAAATGTACGCGATGGGATCTGCGACTATTACTTCAATGAAAGGCGCGATGCATGCTTTTCAAACTTTAGAACGTAAAAAAGTTTAGGATAACCTTAATAAACTTTACAATAGAAAATTCAAATGCTTTTTTGTTAAAGCTGAAGTGTCAAATGATGCATATTTTCACACTAGGTTTTTTATGTTTCATTTGACAGTAGTAGCTAGTAGTTTTAGTTATCATTCTACTATAGTATTTTCTACTTATCAATTGAAATAAAATTACCTCTTGTAATAATAATAATAATAATAATAATAATTCAAATTTTGATTCCTTGAGTGTGCTTAAATTTAAATAGTTGTCGCCGTGTAGTTCAAGATTTGTAGTTATTTATTTATTATTTGATTTAAGTAATGTAAGGTGTATATTTTTAAATAAAGACATTAACATATTAAGTACTGTAATTATTTTTTTATAGTTCAACATATATATCACATTTCGTGATAATGTCTTTAATAAATTATCTATTCTTTCGATAAATTTTTTATTAATTACATTTTCAAGAAATAAAACTTAAAGTTTCGAATAATTCAAAATGAATTCATATTTCCCGCCACTTTCTCGACTGTCAAGTTTAGTTCTCTAACCTTTTCATAGACGGCACTAAAACTTGTTATCACAGTTTATAGGGGAGATACCCAATCTTCTACTATATATTTTCCTTAATCTATGCTCTATAAACATATAAATAGAGGTGTGACAACTCATCAATTTTTGTTGACATATTGAGCTAGTTTACACCCAATCCTATTCATGCGACCTGGCTTATACCTTGTCCTATAATAGGTGTTCTACAAATCGTTTACACCAAGGGGACTAATGATAAGTTTAGGTCTAATATAGGTGTAATATAGTCCTCGAGTCAATGCCATCTGTTGAAATACAATCGCACTTAATTTTTTTAAACTGCAGTTTCATATCCCAGATTGATAAAAGTATTTTAGGTTATGTCAGCATCACCAAATATCATTCAATCTTTAATTTCTTTTTATTGGTATGTTTACGCTGTCACTAGTGAAATACGTGCTCTTATTGACTTTTTTCGTTTGCATCATTGTGAACTTCACAAGGATCAGGAGATTCAGCTTCGGAACATGAGTTTTTTTCCGTAATAATTCAATTAATTTAACTTACACAACCTACAAAATATGATGTCAACAAAATCACAATACGGATCAACCGCCACCTACAGAGTTTTTATCAAACACTTTAGGTCACTAAGGCGTTTACACGCAGTTTAAAACGTGGCCTAAACTGGGTCAGGTCACATGAAAAAGAGACCTGACCTAAGCTAGGTCAGGTCGACTACTAAGTGTTTACAGCATGACGTCCTATAAGGTATACGTCGAATATAGGGTATAGGACGCGGCCTAAACGATGGGTGTAAACTAGCTCATTAATGTCGGCGATCAGTAGGCCATGATTCTAACCTAACATGTAGAGCCTCCATAATGTGCTATACCACATAACATTCTGAAACTAACATGATACCCGTGCATGATACCTAAATGACAAGTTAAATGTCACTGTATAATTCTATCAAAATTACAACTAATTTAATGGATATGTTTTGTCTCTCCGATATATATTTTACAAATACCTGCTTTGGAAAATTTACTTAATTATTCATATGTTGTAGATATTTGTAAAGTATTTTTTTTAATTTTCTTGTTTTGTATGTGTGCTGCCAGGAATTCCACAAGGAATTTATTACCTACAAAGATGAGTAGATGTATGTATTATTTATTTTTCTATATTGTAATTTGAGAACGGTTGGTAATTCTATATTGCTCTGTTCGTCAGTTTGTGTGTAAGAATAAAACTTACAATTAATCTATTTTATTTTCATTTTGTGTCACTGAATATTTAAAACTAGTTTATATGTAGTTTTGTCATGTTTTACAATAATCTATTATGATATTCTCAACCTTTTCTTAAGGAAGACTTGGGTATACAGTAGATGGTATACTCTAACTAACACTCTAAGATTATGGCCATAATTACCCTCGCAGTAGGTAGCTGTTATTAAGATGAAATGTAATTCATAAGAGCAAAAAGGTCAAAAATATTAGGATTGCATTTGAATTTTTGTATATATTCCTTTATACACTTTTAATGTTTGCAATTTAAAAATTGCACATGCCAAATTTGATATTACACTTGAACACGTTATGAGTACCATCAATATAAACAGGTAATACGAATCCAAAGATAAGATATTAGAAGTGAATTTCCAAAGTTTTGCATTAGAATCATATTCTTTAATTTGTAATTTAAGAAAATTCTCATTATCATAATAATGCGTCAATTAAAGAAAAAGTGTACACTAACGTACAAGAATATTTCGGCTGAGTAGCACGTACTGCTACCCCTGTTAGGATGCGGTCAATCCACAATCCACTAGAAAGTCAAAGTCATAACCTAAAAGTTCTGAATAGACTATAATATATTTTTTTAAAGAATTCTTCATTAGTTAGCCACATTTTATATGAACATATTTTCGTGAAACGGAATTGTCTACAATCAAAGTTATCTTCACTCTCATCCTAGAAGATATGCTGTCCACGAATCTGACAATCAGGTAGTGAAAACGAACTAAAATAAGTATTAAATTATTAAAGGAATATGTCAATATAAAATAATACCAGTTTCGTAAACATTAAGAGATCCAGATCATTAAAATCTGATGTAGCCAGCACAATATCTTTCGTCAACCCTGTATATTATGTACAAATTCCATCATTCTAGAAACATTAGAGTTATTTCCCTTATTCTTTCATTAATTTACGTTTTATAGATACTGACATCTGTCAATTTGAATTACCTGAATATATTAGCAGTTTCCATGGTTAAGTTAGCATAGCTGGCTGAATTATGAAATTTATATCAAATTTATTATCTTTATTCTTCTTTAACTCTATATCTGTTGAATATGAAATATAAAATGCAATCAAATCGTATAGAGAATAATATATTCTTTAAGTTATAATAACATTTAACTGAGTTTTTCAAGAAAAACTGTTAAAATTTTCAAATGAGGGTACTTCCGGTTGACCAATTATAACCAAAATGTAATCAAGTCTGCATATGGTTGTAAGGAAGAGGAATATGCAAGAATTGTAATTTTTGGAATTCTAGTATTGGAGATATCGTGCATGAAAGCCGGTCACATACACACACACACACACGCACATACGAACACACACACACACATACAGACATCATCATAAAAATAGTAAAATCGTATTGTAAAGACCCTAAAACGTGCTTATTCAATGAAAACTCACCACCGAATTTTTTGACCAAAGACAATACCTCCCTTACCTAGAGGTGACGGAAGGTAAAAAATGTTATAATCGTTTCTATAAAATGGAGATATTAGAAGTTATTTTTATTATCCTGATTGTCCTGAAGGGATATTGGCAATATTTATACTTTATAAATATTGGCACATATGCATAAGGGAAAATATGACAGATATCAGATATTAACAAAGTTATAAGCAATTGTTCTTTCAAATATATATTACAATATTTTGCAATTTCGTATTTGGCTCTTCTTTTGTTAAGATCAAAGCTCAATTAATCAATTTATTATACCCTTGTAAACATAGATTTCTCGTTATTTTACAATTATTTTGAACAGTGTATTGAAATAAAATAAATGTTGAGAGATGACTGAAATGCGTGTGGGAGTGAAGTTACCGACGCGTCGCTCAGCAACGCTACAGTGCGGGTCTACCTAAAACCGTCGGCAATATAAAAATGCGTAGGTATCCATATAAAAGATTATGTACCAAAATGTGTAATATATGGGGTCAAATTAGATATCAGTATACAAGTATTGGCTAATTAATTTAATAAACTATTAAATATTTTAATAATATATCTTCTGTGTACTTATAAATGTAAGAGAGAAATACAAAAACCCTATGGGTTGGACAGTGTTTATTGTACTGGGCTTAGAGTTTCACGGCTTGACTTGATATTCAAGTTACTTGACTTGAGTTGACTTGAAATCAAGCTAAGCTCAAGTCAAGTAATAGTAGCCAAAAGTCAAGTCAAGTAATTACAATTTCAAGTCCTTAAAAAATCAAGTAGTTATTTTTCAATTACTTTAAAAAAATAAAGTAATTATTTTTTTAATTACCAGAAAAATAAATAAGTTCTTCAAGACTACATTTCATTTCCATATAGTTCCTTATGTTTTATAACAATATCAATAATATACCTTGAAATATAGACTTTTATTTATAAAAATAAATCATTTTACCCCATTTAAATGACATTCCGTTTTGGCACATTTTGGAACTTTATATTTCTCCGAGATGAGGAATATATACTAGACTGACCCGAGAATATGTGAACAAAATCTGAAGTTATTATTCTTATATATATATATATATATATATATATATATATATATATATATATATATATATATATATATATATATATATACAGGGTGATTCATCGGTCTGTCCTCTCTTTATAACTCTTTTATTTTAAGTCAGATAGAAAAACTCTTCAGATAAAATTTATATGATATATTATTGTCTATCTACGTACTATATGTACTTGTATACAGGGTGCTCCGTTGAAGCGCAACAATATATAACTTTATATTTCTTAATGGAACACCCTATATATATTTATTTATTTTGATAGTAAATTAGATTCCCTTTAAAAAACTATTAAGTAATAAGGGGTCTAAAATTATAAATTAAGAAGTTATTTACCTTTATTCGTTGAATGATATTTTTGTATCATGTTATTATTAACAAAGTAAGCTATGGATAATTTGATCAATTGTTTCGAATTTAAACAAGCAAGTTGTCAAAATACTTTTAGTTTATCATCGTTGATGTTGATGTGAAAATGAATAATACAAATTTTAGTAAAGATGAAATGGTTAATATGATATTTATACTTGGCGAATGTCACAGAAATATAAATTTGGCAATTGATTTATACCGAGAGCGGTATCCTAATTTGAGAACTCCACATCGAAAAACAATGCGGAGAGTATTGGAGAGATTTACTTTAACTGGTAGCGTAGCTTATCCAAAAAAGAAGTACACAAATAAAAGTACTACTAATGAAGAAATGATTTTCAATGTCTTAGCCAGTGTGTATGAAAATCCACATGTAAGTCAGCGTCAGATTTCCAATAATTTTAATATTAGCCAAAGTTCCGTCCAGAGAGTTTTGAAAAAACATAAATTGCATCCATATCACATGATTACCACTCAAGAATTACATGGCAACGACTTTGAAAATCGCTTAAATTTTTGCAATATCATATTTAATAGATTTCTTCAAGATCAGCATTTTCATAACAGAATTCTATTCACTGATGAAGCGTCATTTAAAAGTAATGGAGTAGTTACAAGGCATAATGCACATTTCTATGGAACGGAAAATCCACGTTGGCTTAGGAGTATTGATAATCAGCGTATATGGTCGATTAATGTTTGGGGTGGCATAGTAGATAATTACGTAATTGGACCATTTTATTTTGAGGAACATTTAAATCAGTACAATTACTTAAACTTTTTGCAAAATGAGCTTCCCATTTTGTTAGAAAATGTTAATTTAAGATTAAGAAATGAGCTAATTTTTCAACATGATGGTGCACCACCACACAACGCAAGAATTGTGACCGAGTATTTAAATTCGACATATGAGGAATGGCTCGGCAGAAATGGTCCAATAGTATGGCCAGCAAGATCTCCAGATATAACACCACTGGATTTTTTCCTCTGGGGTTACATCAAAACAATAGTTTATAGGGAAACTCCAACTACGTGTGAAAATATGAAAGACAGAATCCGCGAAGCATTTTTAAGCATTTCGCCTGATATGGTGCGTTCTGTACAAACTAATTTTATAAAAAGATTAGAAAAATGTATTGAAGTTGAAGGACAAGTTTTCGAGCATTTATTATAATTTTGCATTATTTAGTCTGTCACTAAATTTTAATAGCCTCTTTGTAATTAGTGTATTGTTTGAAATAAGTATTAATAAAAAAGAATCAAAATTTTGTATTAAATTATGGTTTTTTCCACTATGAACTACTATTTTTTATGACCGTAAATAACTTCTTAATTTATAATTTTAGACCCCTTATTACTTAATAGTTTTTTAAAGGGAATCTAATTTACTATCAAAATAAATAAATATATATAGGGTGTTCCATTAAGAAATATAAAGTTATATATTGTTGCGCTTCAACGGAGCACCCTGTATACAAGTACATATAGTACGTAGATAGACAATAATATATCATATAAATTTTATCTGAAGAGTTTTTCTATCTGACTTAAAATAAAAGAGTTATAAAGAGAGGACAGACCGATGAATCACCCTGTATATATATATATATATATATCCAGGAAGTTTTAAATAAACGAAGAAAGAAATTTCCTGGATCTATTATGCCCATTTCTACAATTTAAACAATTAGGAAGGATCCACCATTCGTAGACTATTTATTTATATCACCAACTGTGCATTTCATGATGTCTGTTTATATCTGAATGTCTCCGCTGGTTTCTCTGACGTGTTTATATATCCCGTGTCCTTCTGGAACATTCGACACGACAATAACATCGAATACAATGGATCAGCTGACCCTATGTAATTAAACAGATCGCGACGTGTTTGTTTACTACGCCGATAGCTCTCCCGATTACGTCATTGCCTAGCGCGGCGGCCGTTCTAGCACGTTCGACCAGCGGCAGCGGCGGCGGCGGTTGCGTACTCCTAAGGTCAGGGGCGCCGGGTCCACTCACGCTACACTGCCCCCTTTTAAAGCCGGCTTCCCACTACCTGGTTTTGCGGGCCATGGGGAGAAGCAGCGCGTGGCGCGTTCGCGCCACCCGTCCGTTCCCATTATTTGTCGGTAAATGTTGCGCGCGTCAAAAGAAACCCTCGGCGCGAGATGGCGCGGCGTGTACAAGTATGCCCATGGCCTGTGCTTGCTTGTCCCTACACGCGTTCTTTTCTTGCAGTATAGCAATAGCAGGGCAGTATAGTTTCATCAGCGTTGTTGTACAGTGCATAATATATCGTACACGTTTATTATGGACAAACGATATTATTATTGAATTCCTGGATTTATTCCAAAATGAACCAGCAATTTGGAACCCCAGACATGAGAAACATAAAGAACTAAATGCAATTCACGATGCGTGGGTTCGAAATAAGGAAAAAATGTGTAGATTTTCCTATGGAGGAAATAAAAAAAAAATCATTAATGTTGACATACAGAAAATTGCACGTTGAAAGTTGACATCCACCAGCGTCTTTTCCGTTTGATTTTCTTTTGTTTTAAAATTTCGCCCGACAATAAAACACATGTAGCTGCACACACAGCAATCTTTCTCTGTTGTCTATTCATAATGAACTGCATTACTGCATAAGCGTCAAATTATCTTAAAATCAAGATGGCGGGTGCCTCGGTTAGGCCCGTGCATGCTTGCGCGCGCTGCACGTACTACGCGCCAACGCGCCGTGGGAATGATCGAGGCTTGTAGAAGCCCGTGGAGCGAAGCGCGTCTACTCAGGTAGTGGCGCGTCGCGCCACAGGCCGTGGGAAGCCGGCTTAAGACTGTTTCGTCCCGGAACAGTTCTTGATGACGAAATCTGTATGTATCACCCTTGGTGCATCTAGAAGTCTTGAAGAAGTGACAGTCGATGGCCCGCTCGAGTTCTTCTTTCTGTACGTTACCGTTCAAGCTGCAGATAAGAATTTCAACGCCAGTAAAGCGGACGAGGATCTCTTAACATGTTTCTAACAATCCTCCAATCCAAACCATCTAGACCACAGCCTAACTTCGGTACTGCTAGTCTCAAAATGTCATTCTCTAGCAGATGATCCTTCAAATTGCACAGTGAGTTCCATAGACTGCGATACGGCGGCTTCTGGTATGAGCGTAGTTTTGTTACTAGGTAGTAGATATACTGCTGATGTTCTGTGTTCTGTATAGCTATCCCTCAGTCGTACCGTTTTCCCGACGGATGAACGTTGGTTGGCCAGTTCTTGTAGTCGTCCAAATTTCGTCTTAAACACTGAAGCTATGTCGCGGGACATCTTTAAGTCTTCTGATACGCAGTGACCTAGGGAATTGCATTTAGTTCTTTATGTTTCTCATGTCTGGGGTTCCAAATTGCTGGTTCATTTTGGAATAAATCCAGGAATTCAATAATAATATCGTTTGTCCATAATAAACGTGTACGATATATTATGCACTGTACAACAACGCTGATGAAACTATACTGCCCTGCTATTGCTATACTGCAAGAAAAGAACGCGTGTAGGGACAAGCAAGCACAGGCCATGGGCATACTTGTACACGCCGCGCCATCTCGCGCCGAGGGTTTCTTTTGACGCGCGCAACATTTACCGACAAATAATGGGAACGGACGGGTGGCGCGAACGCGCCACGCGCTGCTCCTCCCCATGGCCCGCAAAACCAGGTAGTGGGAAGCCGGCTTTAAAAGGGGGCAGTGTAGCGTGAGTGGACCCGGCGCCCCTGACCTTAGGAGTACGCAACCGCCGCCGCCGCTGCCGCTGGTCGAACGTGCTAGAACGGCCGCCGCGCTAGGCAATGACGTAATCGGGAGAGCTATCGGCGTAGTAAACAAACACGTCGCGATCTGTTTAATTACATAGGGTCAGCTGATCCATTGTATTCGATGTTATTGTCGTGTCGAATGTTCCAGAAGGACGCGGGATATATAAACACGTCAGAGAAACCAGCGGAGACATTCAGATATAAACAGACATCATGAAATGCACAGTTGGTGATATAAATAAATAGTCTACGAGTGGTGCATCCTTCCTAATTGTTTAAATTGTAGAAATGGGCATAATAGATCCAGGAAATTTCTTTCTTCGTTTATTTAAAATTTCCTGGATCTATTAAGCCCATTTCTATGATTTAAATAAATAAATTGAAATAAATATTGTTTAAATAAATAATCTTAGTGTTTAAGTATTTAATAATATTCTTAGTCTTAAATTAGTCTTTATAATTGTTTAATCATAGTGTTAGTTATTTTTATTATCTTTATCTTAATTATTTATAAATAAACGTTAAAATAAGAAAAAACCGTTTTTCTGAAAATAGAAAAACATTAGAATTTTGTTTAGCTAAGTTTATAGTTTTTATTTTGTTGATGAAAGACTTCAGATCAGAAATCATATTATTTTCGTAGATAGGTTCGTGGTGAAAAATAACTCTGTAGGTTTTACAAAATGTTATATTTTCACAGTTCTTTTTCACCACACAAACCTATCTACGAAAGTTTATACAGGTATTTTCTTTTGTTTTTTTAATTTTTATTATTTCTTAAGAAATTACCTAGATAGGTGTAAATATGTTTATAAAAAAGTGAGTAATAGATTGTACTGTGTCTAGACAATATAAACATACAATTTGCAGTCCAATTGTCTCTCCTACTTGCATTTCAACTTTGTAGAACAAATCGTACTAACTGCAACTGCGACTGTTTCACTAACAGAAACCGTTTTGTCATTTCGACGGTATCAAAGAGGTGTAATATGTTTGTATAAAATAACTTTAGTGTCCCCGCTACAATAGATACTGTAACTATCTAACCCTTTTAAGCAGGAAGCGATAAATTTACACTTCTCTTCCGGTACAAACTATTTTAGATTTGAATGTAGTTAATAGTTAATTATCTTTTTAAAATGATTATAACATGAACTTTCTCATTTCACTTCCTATGCATATGTCGATAGATTTTTCTTTCTCTGGAAATTGGAATGATTTTTTGCTTTATTATTACGAGAAGAACATTTACATTACAATGAAATTTTAATCCATTTCGTTGCAAGTTATAATAGCAAATTGAAACTGTTATTATTTATGAATTTAATTTATTTCAATATTTACAGACACTGTAGTTTAATACATTTTTTAGTGCATAATACACTTATATAATTTGTGTGAAAATATTAGTAATCCAAAAATATCATCTCATGTAAATTTATCATTTCATTGAGAGAAAAAATTATACGAAAGGTTTCGGAATTATTGATCGTCTATCTACGTTAATTTTTATATACGAAAAATCTAAAATTCAACAATTTTCAGATTTTTGCCTTACGTCACCTCTAGGTAAGGAAGGTATTGTCTGTGGTCAAAAAATTCGGTTTTCATGGAATAAGCACGTTTTGAGTACAATACGATTTTACTATTTTTACGATGATGTCTGTATGTATGTGTGTATGTCTGTGTGTGTGTGTGAGTGCGTGTGTGTGTGTGTGTGTGTGTGTGTGTGTGTGTGTGTGTGTGACCGCGGTTGTGGCCGCGATATCTCCAATACATACTAGAATTCCAAAAATTACAATTCTTGCGTATTCCTCTTCCTTACAATCATATGCAGACTTGATTAGATTTTGGTTATAATTTTCTTGAAAAACTCTTAAATATTATTATAACTTAAAGAATATATTATTCTCTATACGATTTGATTGCATTTTATATTCATATTCAACAGATATAGTGTTACAGAATTATAAAGATATTAAATTTCATAAATCAGCCAGCTATGCTAACTTAACCATGGAAACTGCTACTATATTCAGGTAATTCAAATTGACAGATGTCAATATCAATAAAAAGTAAATGAATGAAAGAATAATGGAAATAACTCTAATGTTAGAAGTTTCTAGAAAGATATAAGAGAAACGATTACATTGGTTTGAACATGTCATGACGAAGAATATATTGGAAGAAAAATGAATAGCTTAGTAGTAGAAGGTGGAAGAAACATAGGAAGACCAAATATAAGATGAAAGGACTGTATTGCGGAAGACTTGAGAGAAAAGGAACTGAATGAGGACGACACGCAAAACAAAAATGACTGAAAGAAGAAAATAAAAAATAGCGACCCCCTAACGTATGGGAAAAACTAAAGAAGATGTCAGTGTCAAGTGCAATTTGCATAGTTTGTTTATGAAATAATTTTACGGGGAATATAGGATCTTTTGCAAGAAAATTTATGTATAGGGCGCGTGCAATAACGTGACTTTGCTGACTTTGGCAAGCAGATATGGGGACCCGTGTCAAAATGACAGCTATTAATTACGTCCATAACTGACAAATGTCATAATTTTTCATTCAAAATTTCATGATTTTATTATTTCATGTGGTTTATTTATTATCAGGGGTGTGGAATTCAGTTGCCGACAAAAGGAATCATAAAATACCAAAAAATGAAATTTTGAATGAAAAATTATGACATTTGTCACTTATGGATATAATTAATAGCTGTCTTTCTGATACGGGCCGCCATATCTGATTTCCAAGGTCAGAAAGTCACATGACTGCTCGTGCTCTATACATAATTTTTTTGCAAGAGATCCTATATTTCCAGTAAAATTATTTTATAAACAAACTATGAAATAGTATTTACACATTTAATGTTATTATAAATATTAAAGAATATTCTATTATCTATACGAATTGATTGCATTTTATATTTCATATTCAATGGATATAGAGTTAAAGAATTATAAAGAAATTAAATTTTATAAATCAGCCAGCTATGCTATAATCATGGAAACAGCTATTATATTAAGAAAATTCTAACTGAAAAGAAAATGAATGCTGTAGAGATGAGGATGTTGAGATAGACGTTGAGGAAGACACGGAAAGATACGGTCAGGAATGAATGAATAAGGGAAATAACTCGAGTATTAGAAGTTTCTAGAAAGATACAAGAGAGACGATTACATTGGTTTAAACACGTCATGAGGCAAGATAAAGAATATATTGGAAGAAGAATGAATAGCTTAGTAATAGAAAGTTGAAGAAACAGAGGAAGACCAAAGATAAGATGAAAGGACTGTATTGCGGAAGAATTAAGAGAAAAGCAACCGAATGAGAATGACCCGCAAAACAGAAATGAATAGAAGAAGAAAATAAAAAATAGCGACCCCTAACGAGTGGGAAAAGCTAAAGAAGAAGAAGATGTACATAATACACAGGATTGACAGAAGGTATTGTGCTGGCCACATCAGATTTTTTCTTTAAGGAACTGAATTACGTAATTTTCGTATTAATTATAATGGTGACAAATAAGTTTGAATCCGTTATGTACTTTCGTATACTCATTTTTTGACCAAGCTTCTAGCGCATTGTAATGACGTAGCCAGATGCATTATTACTGGTAAGACCACTAGGTGGCAGTCGATTAGTAAACGAAGTAACACTTATTTTTCACATCTTGACATTTCCAACCATTTCTAGCTTGTAATTGTAAATGTAAAGTTTTAATTCTTCGGGCACAATTCGAGTTCATAAACTGCGTATTACTGCTTCGCCATCTAGTAACGTTTCATTATAGTAATTATGACGTCATTTTGCGACATCGCTACATGCACCGACTGTTTCAAAACAATCCAAACTTTTTTAAAAATTTAAAGATTATCAAGACACAAATGAAGACCACAGTATAAAAATCTGATGTGCCAGCACAATACCTTCCGTCAATCCTGTGTATTATGTACAAATTCCATACATAAATTTTCTTGCAAAAGATTCTAAATTTCCAGTAATATTATTTCATGCAAAAGGCACTTGACACTGACATCTTCTTCTTTAGCTTTTCCCATTCGTTAGGGGTCGCTATTTTTTATTTTCTTCTTCCATTCATTCCTGTTTTGCGTGTCATCCTCACGTCAAAATTTTTCATTCAAAATTTCATTTTTTGGTATTTTATGATTCCTTTTCTCGGCAATGAATTCCACACCCCTGATAATAAATAAACCACATGAAATAAGAAAAATCATGGAATTTTGAATGAAAAATTGACATTTGTCAGTTATGGATGTAAATAAAAGCTGTCATTTTGACACGGGTCCACATATTTGCTTGCCAAAGTCAGCAAAGTCACGTCACTGCACGCACCCTACACATAATTTTTTTGCAAAAGATCTTATATTTCCATTTAAATTATTTTATAAACAAACTATGCGAATTGCACTTGACACTAACATCTTCTTCTTTAGTTTTTCCAATTCGTTAGGGGGTCGCTATTTTTAATTTTCTTCCAATAATTTCTGTTTTGTGTGTCGTCCTCATTCAGTTCCTTTTCTCTCTTTTCATCTTATATTTGGTCTTCGTATGTTTCTTCCACCTTCTGTTATAAACTATTCATTCTTCCAATATACTCATCTCTCCTCATGACATGTTCAAACTAGAGTTATTTCCCTTATTCTTTCATACATTTACTTTTTATTGATACCGACATCTGTTAATTTGAATATCCTGAATATATTAGCAGTTTCCATGGTTAAGTTAGCATAGCTGGCTGATTTATAAAATTTAATATCTTTATAATTCTTTAACTCTATCTGTTGAATATGAAATATAAAATGCAATCAAATCGTATAGAGAATAATATATTCTTTAAGTTTTTCAAGAAAAACTGTTAAAATTTTCAAATGAGGACATTTCCGGTTGACCAATTATTACCAAAATCTAATCAAGTCTGCATATGGTTGTAAGAGGAATACGCAAGAATTGTAATTTTTGGAATTCTAGTATTGGAGATATCGTGCACGAAACTGCGGTCACATACACTCACACACATACACTCACACACATACACACACATACACACACACACGAACACACACACACATACAGACATCATCGTAAAAATAGTAAAATCGTATTGTAAAGACCCTAAAACGTGCTTATTCAATGAAAACTCACCACCGAATTTTTTGACCAAAGACAATACCTTCCTCACCTAGAGGCGACGGAAGGTAAAAAGGGGGAATGTCATTACTATGTACTTCATGAAAAATTAAAAAAAAATAATTTAAGCAATAACATTCTTCTGTTGTATGGCTATATTTCAAAGCTAAATAACATTGGGACTATGATCCTTATTGCATTGGAAATTTGTACATAAAATTCTACCGCATTTGATGTACATGACGCATGCCTCATGCGACTCATTTCATTAAAAAATGCGACGTTCCCCCATTTTGCAGTGTGGTCTTCAAATATAATGAGCCGGTTTTACATTTTTTAAAAAGTATTTCAAATGAAAGTGTATGCAATATTTTTTATATTAATAAAAAAATATTGTTATTTTCTTAAATAAATAAAAGATTGGAGCCAAATAAATATATGTAATAAATATTATTTTCATAAATAATTAAATAAAAAGATTGGCGCCAAAATAGTCATGATAAACAACCCCCCACTTCTGTGACATCAGAGTACATGCAGCCAATAGGAAAACAGTTTATCCACCATCTACGTACGCTATTTATATAAATAAAAGTAGGCAATAGTTTCTCACATATTAAACTGTATGTACCCACTCTGACGACACATTCTGTTTCAGATCACATGACTTTTTCAAAATATTACCAAAATTTTAATAATTAATTGTAAAATATCTGATGGATATTTCGTGATATTTTCAAATTTGAGTCTCTTTAAAGAACAATATTTTTTTTATATTTAGTACTTAGAATCATATAAAAATTCTTGCAACAGCCCTATTTTTATATACATATGCATACTATTTTATATGACTATTGTCTATTTCTAATATTTTTAACTTTTAATATTAGTAAATTTAAGACAAGCAGTACAAATGTTGATAATGCCAACATCTAATTGGAATCTTGTTAGTAGGTAGGTATCCGTTGAATTATAATATGTACTCGTAAAATATCAATTCATTACGTTCATTATTTGAAATAATATGGTAATAGTCGTTCTGTTTCATGTGTTAGTGTTAAGTGAAAAACGTTTATACTTTATGAAATTAGAACAATCAGAAAGTAAGGCTCTTTTCCCGAATGCATTAAATTTATATATAGACAAGTGAATAAGTGGGTAAAAGTTAATGATTGGTAAGATATGTGTGGTGCATACAAATAGGTCTGTGGTAAATAAGTGAGCAAATATTTTTAAAAGCTTACTTGTGAAATATTCCGCTTCAAAAACACAAAGGAATGTTGAAGATTTAAGTGGAGGGTGAATCATGAGAAGAAATATGCCGCTCAAATTCCTTCATTTCTTATCAACAGCGCAATTCGATAAATTAATTAACTGAATATTTCCTCTCGTTTACAATTTCACAGTTCATTGGGACAAGAAAACTTCCAAAAAATATTTAGCAGACTTTACTTGTATAAATGAAAATTTGTACAGCATTCGTGATGATTTCCAGCAAAGCTTATTTATTAAGGAATTGGAATTTTATAACAGCTACAAAAGAGCAAATGAATAAAAACTGATACCATGTAAATTCGAAGAGATCTATTTTTATCCTGCATACTTGCAAAAAATTCACGACCCGTTGACATTATGAGGAGTTAAAATAATTTAGTACTTGTACTATTTTTAACAATAGTACCCCTAGTATACAAATTATGATTCATTATAAATAGGGTTGCCACATTTTAAAAATTGAAATAGAGGACATAATGAATCACAGGAAATTATAAAGTTACAATAAAGAATTATATATTACTAATAGGTATATCGATTAAGTACTCGCTTGTGCGCATAACGGCTTAATTGAGTCTTGTTGGATGCATCCAACCCAGCATGTACTACAGCACCTGGTAAAATATAGGGATGCAACCGGTACCGATATATCGGCAATATTTTTTTTAGCCGATATGTTGGAATCGGCGGTATTATTTGTCGATACACCGATACATTCGGAATTTCGCATTTTCAACAAACCACGTAAAGTTATTACGATGCGCTAAAATTCCCATCATTTCGTTCCATTCGATCAACCCTTCAGCATGTGACCCCTGATTCTCACAAAGATGTCGAGAGAAATCTGAAAGCCTCTAATATTGCAAGAAAAGCAGACACGTAGATTTTCTGGCGCTATGAATTTCTTTACACAAATTTGAAAAAAATAACGCAAAAGAATTGCAGCAGGTCTTATTCAGACAAACTTGCAAAATCGCTTGTCTTCGCACAATTTGAGGACTTCCCGAAAGGTATCGGTAAAATTTGTGTTCCTTATTCATAAATAACTTTGATTTTACAAGTAAACATATCTGCATTCACCTTTGTCTTTCTTTTATTTTTACTTTGTGCTAAAATTTATTTGTTTTTTATTGGTATCACTATCGCCGATAAATTTTATGTTAGGGTAGAACATTTTCATCGCAAAAGAGGACGGAGGACAATATTAAGTAAAGGAGGACGAGTGTCGACCCTAATTATACATTCAAAATGCACGCACAAATAAAATTTACAATGAACTCGATTATAGCAAACTTTCGCCTATAATGAACCCAAATTCGTTATTTTGTCCATTACAAGCGGAGCGATTCGGTACTTAAAATAAGTCAAACTAATTCTAGATAAAGATTATATAGCCAAACCGTGGATCCAAACAAAACTAATCGACTTTTTTCAAAATATGTAATGGTAAATAGGTAAATATATGCGAGTATGTATGTATTCAATAAGTTTTTCGCTTTTATTTTTGTGCTTATATACGAGTAGGTACATAGTTTCATGTTGTATCTAGTTACTTTTTGGTAATAAAGACATGACACTGAAATAACATGAATAAGCATTTGTGTAATTACTAATTATTCTGATGAGATGAACACTCGACTATTGGGATATTTCATTAAGAATGCGAATCTGGTGGAAAAAATTGGAACTAAGGAGCAATTTTATTTCATTCGTATATTTTTACATACGCATGTAGTTTATATAGTGGAAAATATATAATAGAACTAATATTTACAATTAATTAAACTACTATTATTCAATATGTGCTGTAAAACTGTCCCTAAGAAAAACAAAACTGTGAACATAACCTAACTAAAGTATTTAAAATGAAAAATAATAATTAATCTACCGCTACAATTAATAAAACAGTATACAAGGCAATATACTCTACCTAAAATAATAATAAACACTGAGAGAAAAAAGAAGAATCAAAGAAAAACTATTGATCGCAATGAAACGCTTATGGAAGTTAAACAAATGTGCTCCTTTGTTGAAGGTTTCACTATGGTACACAACGCCATCTCTACGTAATGAAATATCACAATAAGGGACTATTTTCCTTGGCCCCTTGAAGTCCATTATAAGCGGATTCTACTATGCAGGGTGTTAATACTAAGTTGTAACACCTGAAAACGGCAATTAGAACGTTAGAACTCATTGAAACAAACAACTTTTATTAGTCTTTCTGACAAATGTTATAGTAGATAGTTTAAGGATTTTATAAAAGTTTTATTTTCAAAAATCGATCGAGTGGTTTTCAAAATATCTTTTTTTGAAACTTTTGATCGGTCGCCATTTTGTTATTTAATTAAATAGAAAATAATTGTAAATACAAATGTTTTAGAGAACCGAAAGCAAATCCTGAAAGTTCTTGTATTTTTTAAATATTCCTTAAAATAAGGGAGTAATGACGATTTTTCGAAAAACAAAAAAACGCTAATAACTATGAACTGAGGTTCCAAATCAAAAATTTGAACTAAGAGAAGTTGTTTGTTTCAGTGAGGTCAGGGTACATAGCTATTGTTTTATTGTTTTCAGTACTCCTTTTCTTTATATCTACATGAAAGAACATGAAAATGTAACTGAAACTTTAATAAAATTGTTTAAAATTTAATAAATGTACAAAGTACAATTACGAAACTTGGTGAACTGTTCTAATATAATATTTAAAAATTATACTTGATACGTTTCACAATATTTCAGTCTCTGAATCAACCTCTCGATCATTTATCAGAGACTGAGCCATTCAATTAGAACCACAGACGCGTTTCGTTTTTATTGGAGCTCAACAGTGTTGTGCACTAAAGCCTCTAGGATGATAAAAATATGGTGCCTGATCAGTCTGGGATAGTTTGTCATCCGTCCACTCAATCAACTCAGTGCCTCCTCATAGAGGCTTCAGTGCACCACACTGGTGAGTTTCAATAAGAGCGAAAGTGTCTGTGGTTCTGTTTGAGTGGGCCATTCTCTGATAAATGATCGAGAGGTTGACTCGGAGACTGAAATCTTGTGAAACATGTCAAATATGATTTTTAAATAATATCTTTAAAACTTGTTTAAAATAATGTTATAAATAATAAAATAACAATCATAAATTGAATTATCTGTTTCTAACGTTCAAATTCTATACTTACTCACTACAATCGTTAAACACTACAACGGTGAAAAGGAAAAATAATACAGACACCTACTCATGCGTTTATTAGGCCAAAAGTGTTATACACGCATTAAATAAAATACCATTAAATTAGAAATTATAATATTACAAAATTAGTACCATAAAATACTAAAAAAAAACAATCTAAGAAAGAAAGTCATTGTTATAGGAGAAATGTCGTGAGTTCAAAAATTAGTTTATTCATTGTAACAGTTGCAACTAATTCAACTGTATATTATCAATTTTTTCATGTTCATCTAAAGTGGAATAACATACTTATATACTCGTATATACTTAGTATGTGATGATTTGTAATTTTGAGATTGTTTAATAGGTATTAATATGTTTGATGTGTGACCCAGTAACCAGTTTTGATTTTGACTACTTCAATTCTACTGTGACCGTGAAGAAAGTCAAACTCAAGAACGAGATTTTCCTTTAGTTTTGTTTATTTCTCTAAAGCTCATTAAATATTTAGATTAATTAAAAATAGATTTTCAATTTTTCCATAGGCTTAGTAAAAAAAAATCTGTTGTGGCCAGCACAATACCTCTCGCCACTTCCTTTTTTTGGTTACATAAGTATAGGGCGCGAACGGTAATGTTACATTTTTGGGCTTGACAAGCAAATGTGTGGGCCCGTTTCAGAATGATAATTAGTAATTATGTACATAGATGTCAAATGTTAGAATTTTTCATTAAAAATTTCCAGATTTTCTAAATTTACGTAGTTAATTTATCACCAGGAGTTTAAAGTTTACTTGTATGCCTTAGATATTTAACATTTAATTCTGCTCCACATGGAATTGGAAAATCACTAAATTTAGAATGAGAAATTATGATATTTGACATCTATATACATAATTACTATCATTCTGACATGGGCCCCCATATCTGCTTGTCAAGGCCAACAAAATCATATGACTGCTCGCTCCCTATTGTATTTAACATTTCTTGTATACCTACACTCTACACCAAAAATTCTACTTACGCATATATCTATTCCATATATATTTAGATTGTTTAATTTTAAATTCATTTTTGATGAAGAAATTTTGTCCTCTTCTAATTTTTCGAAATGTTTCCAATTCTATTAATACATTAAGAAATAATATAATGTATGTACTTCCCAGAAAAAGTCTTCAGTAATGTCTTCGGATTTCTGACACTGACATTATCTGTCAGTTACAAACAAATTAAATTTTCAACTATTTTCCATGGCCATTCTTTCGGCTGTAAAATTTATTATAACAGATTATTTTACATACTATATTTCTTCTATCTCTAAATCTATAGAATATATTGTAAAATATTTAAATGTATCAGAAAGAGAATTTATTTTTCTTTAATATTATCAAGAAAAAATTTCAAAAAATATTATTTAAAAGATTTTTTTTCAAGAATCTTCTACTTCCGGTTGTCCAATTGTTACCAAAACCTTTTCAGATCTTCCCATGAATGTCCGATTGGGAAATACGTAGTTAAAAAAATTTAAAGTCTTATAGTTTTTGAGTAACCGTCCTTCCAACATCCCACACACACACACACATACACACACACATCCACACACACACACACACACACACACACACACACACACACACACAGACATCATCGTAAAAATGATAAAATCGGATTGTAGGGACCTTAAAACGTGCTTATTCAATAAAATCTGGATATGCGATTTTTAGCATGAATGCAATACCTCTCTTAGCGAGAGGTAAAAATTAGTAAAATTAGAACTATCTTTTTTGCATTCGTGCGAAAAAGTGACAGGCTATCGCTAATTGGCTGATTTGGTCACTTTTTTGCATTAATTTGAAAAACTAACAGATAAAGGCACTAATGCGAAAAATAATGCCATTTTGAATGTCAAATTTAATTTATAATGTATAATTAATACCAAAAATATTGCAACATTAAGTTCATAATAAATATCTAATAAAGCAAAAAAAAAAACCTAATAGCACTCAAAAAATCCACGTGGTTGGTTTTAACAAAACCTGTGTTTAGGCCGAAAATGCAGAAGGTTTTTTCTTCTTCAGCTTTTTCCTATTTTATTAATGGTCGCTGTTTCATATTCTCTTCTTCTACTCATTCCAGTCCAATGCATGTTCTTCACACAGTCCTTTCTCTCCCAAATCTTCAACACAGTCCTTCTACATTCTCTTTCGCCTTCCTTTTCTTTACTCCACGTACCCTCCTACCATCGTCCACATCCTTTTTTATTACATACCCAAACCATTGTAGTTTGCTGTCGTGGTTGAAAATTTGATTTTGACAAAATGAAAGATTAAAGTTTCAAAGATTTTAAATAAATTGGGGATACCAGGATGTTACACTAAATTGATTTTTTTTTCATGGTTAAGTAGATTACATGTGTATGATGCCACATTATATATTTAAATATTTTAATCAGTTTACGAGTATACGAGCTTTACTTTTACAACTTTGAAATGAAGACAGTAAGTAATATATGTATTTGATATACGACTATGTACAATGGAAATATCGTGATGCTGCATTTACTTTATGTGATTTAATTTATTCATATTTAACATAAATAATTGTATTTGAAGTAAAACTTTCATTATTAGAGTAACTTTAATGTGAATTTAAATTACAAACAAGTAGAAACTTCTATGTTCAGTCGCATTGTTAACTATCCCAACAAAATTTGTTTACTTAAACTTAATTCCTTCGTGCGAAGAATTGGAAGTAGAGAAAACTACCTTTACCGATAAATTTATTTATCTGGATTTATCTATCACACAATCACTAAAAAGCAAACTGAAAAGTTTTCATTAATTCAAAACCAGCCCTATATTTTTTCATATTATGACCGTAGTATTGTCACTTAATCGTTAAGGTCATGCAGCCGCTGCCGCTGAATTTTGTTATGGCAACTATGGTATAATGATAATGAAGATAAAATATACGAACACTAAGGGCGTTTTCACACACACCGGCAAAACCGGTGCCGGTGGCATCCAGTGGCGCTTTTTTAACACACCGGCATTTACGGTGTCGTTGCTAGCATTTTTTTGGCCTTGATAGCAGAAATGTGAGTACTACTCTCAACAGACATTGTCTCCTTGTACTATTGTATCTTAAAAGGAGTCACCAGTTTATTTTTTTCGAGTTCAAATAAAATAACAATATTAATTAACACTTTACTCATTTTCGGTAAATAAATAGTAATAAAACTATAGTCAAATAAAAGAAGGCATCCTTGAACCCTATGAGAACAACGAAAACACTGAAGTAAAATTAAAAATAGTTCCCCGGTATCTGATTTGTTGAGTTCAACACCGGCTGCATTTCCCATACCTGTCTGCCGAGTCGGCAAATTTAACGAATCGGGCTATGTGTGAAAATGCTCATTTGAATACATTGCATACGGTGCCGGTAAAGGCATTGCTTCGGTTTTGCCGATGTGCGTGAAAACGGCCTAAGGCCGGTCGTGCAAACACGCACAGATTTGTATATAATAAAGAATACAACGGCTTTTTCGCCAACCGTCAGGCGTGTGTGTGTTGTCCAAAATGAAACATTACCCACAACCGGCCGGCGACTGCCTGGAAAAGTGCCGTCGCCAGTTCGTGTACAAAGCTTACATTTAAACAAGAGTTGTCAAACCTTTCACGGTTATTCTACCGAACGGTGAAATCGCCGACTGGCAAAATCGCCTTTCGAAATGCGAAGCGATATAATTGCTCCTACAGTCGGTAGAAGAAACAATTATTTGAAATGCTATTTTTTAGGGGCTCGTGGCCGCGTGCCTGATTGTCTGGTCGTGAATCTTGGGAACCGAGTTCGACTCCAACCGACACCAAAATAAATATTTCGCGATGTTAAATGGCATCAAAGTGACCCCTGTCCACACCAGAAATGAGTGTCTGTGAGGTGACTTGGTAAACGCTTGCACGGGACAAATATATCATCATTATCGAAATCTATGTACAAAAGCAAATTGGCACATTATTATTATTATTTTCATGTAATATCCTTGTTTTCATACACATTACGGTATATGATTCATGGAATTCATGTCTAACAGTGAGTTGGTGTCACTTCATTTGTTCTGATATCGTTTGTTGACAATATTTGTTATTAATATACTAAGGATGTTTTGATTGTGCATTTTTCTGTAGATGAAGAGTATTTTATATTGTACGTATGTGAACTAATTTTACTAGAAATACGTACATACACAGTGGATGGTAGCACGAGCATGGATCTAACACCGGTGCAACTACAACCATATCAAGGTCTTGGCACATACTTCAGGTTGTTAACAAAATCCATGTTGCCAATATACCTACTTAAGCCTAAAAGGTACTGACATATATTCCATAAATTTGGCTTCATTATTTTAAATTATTTATCCTACAAACAAGACAAGAAACAAATCATATTAACAATTTTAAATAATGCCGCCAACCTGATTTTGTTAATAACCCTGAAGTACTTGGCAAGTCGTTAACATGATTCTAGTTGACATCTTAGTAGCAACTAAGAGTGCTACCAGTCAATGTGGCTATAAAGATTTAGGACTTATTTTCTGTAGCGCCAAATAACAAAGCCATCTATGAATTGGCACCCATACTATTTTTGACTAACCTTCACGTTTTATTAATATTGCATTTCTCGTATAGGCGTAATTCGTTGAATGCATCCGTCGAATAATATTACACAATCAAATTTTGTGTTCGTTTCTACAAAGAACCAACCTAATCGTTTGCTTCATTACTTCGGCCTGATTTTATCATCTCTGGTTAAACCAACTATTATTAAATAGGTTGGTAATGCAATTAACCGTAGAAGCAACGCCAAATAGCCTCCTAAGAACCTGACTTTGAGCTACATTTTCATAGATTGTAGATCCAGTGTTAAACTCTGTTAACTTAAAAAATATACATATAGATATCTTGTCTGGCTGTGCCAATCTGCTTTTATTCACAGATTTCGGTAATGACGGACTCTAAAATCTGCCCCGGAAAGAGCACCAAAGAGATATATAATTTTCTGGTTTCGAGTTATAAGAAAAATATCGCATCGAAAAAGATTTCAGCCTCTGAATCAACCTCCCGGTCATTTATCAAAGACTGGCCCACTCAATCAGAACCACAGACGCGTTTCGCTTTTATTGGAGCTTATCAGTCTGGTGCACTGAAGCTTCTAGGAGGCACTGACTAGGTTGAGTGGACAGATGGTAAAGGTAAACCATCCCAAAATGATGTGATGTCTGCAGATGTTGAGTATGCCAGTCTCTGATAAATGACCGAGAGGTTGATTCAGAGACTGAAATCTTGTGAAACGTGTCAAGTTTATTTTTTTTTGAAATATTATTTGTATTATATGTAACAGTTTCACCAACTATCGTAATAATGTACGTTATTGTACATTATAATAGAAATATATTTGAATACCGATAAATTTACTTAACCGGATTTATCCATCACAGTAAAGTGTTCATTAAGTTTTCGGAGTTAAAAATTCCATGGAAGTGTGTCGCTGTGTAATGACGCTGTTTCGAATGCGACGCCAGGCGTGATGCGGCTGTGGCGCCTCGACGCCAGACAGGTCTTGTCGCCAGCGCCCTCCGCCCCTCACGAGACGGACCTCGGCACAGCTACTTTATTATTCCGCCCTCCGGCTCATCTGACTACCGTGAGTCACACACCTCGTTGCCGACGGTGGTTAATAGTAACACCGTGATCGTGCTATTTTATTTAGATTTAGGGGATGACATAAAAAGGGTGGTTAAAAATTAGTCAAGAATGAATGTACTAATTTTGTTTAATATATATATATATTTTTTATTAAATCAGTTGCCCGTTTTTCGACCTCTAACATTTGATTCTTGATTATCTTATAAATTTAATTATTGTTGCATATTTGCTATTTAAAACAAATGAACAATGATAAGCTATACAATATTGGAAAGTTAAAATAATCTCTTTTCAATTATTTAACTTTCCATTACGTCGTCCATATAAAAATTACAACTTTGACATCATAATTCGAAATACAACAGTGTTAAAAAAAATGAACATAGTCATCCGAAAGAAGTGAAAATCAAAATTCCATATTACACATTTCATACCTAAAAGTTATTTGTACAAATACAAACACTACAAACAGCTTAGTACAATTTGAATTTACTTCGTAACCTACGATCCCAAAGGTGAGAGTAGAAAACAAGGCACCTGTATACGACTAAATGTGATGGTATACTTGTAGATACATCGGATTATTTTAAAATATATCTGTGCAACATGTGAGTTACTTTTGTAACAAGTGTGAAAAATTGATATTCTGAAACGAATGCAAGTTTCAGAATCATATTTTCTGCATATGTTGCAACAATTTTTTTTTCTGCAATCGTCCAAAAAATATGAAATGCATTCTATATATTTGACTTATCATCTATTACTTGCGCGTCTTACTATGCATGATATTTTTGCGATCATAGCAATGAGGCCGTGCAGAAAAAAATAATTATTCTTTTTTTGTTTAAATCGAACAAGCATAGTCTATTTTTTCGTACTGTATTATTTTTTTTTTATTATTTACATTTTTTGTTGTATAACATTGTTTTAGTATATTTTTAGAAAGTTGCAAAAACCAGCCATGTTGTGACGTCATGTTTCAAAACAACCAGAACTGCAAGTTCAGATTCATTTCATAAAGACTTATCATTCTACTCATTTCTGTTTTGTGTGTCGTTCTCATTCAGTCCTTTTCTTTCAATAATTCATCGGCTATACAGTCCTTCCATCTTATCTTTGGTCTTCTGTTTCTTCAACCTTCTATTACTAAGCTACTCATTCTTCTTCCAATATATTCTTCATTTCTCCTTATGACATGTTCAAACCAATGTAATCGTTTCTCTTGTATTTTTCTAGAAACTTGTAACACTAGAGTTATTTCCTTACCGTATCTTTCCGTGTCTTCCCCAACATCTACTTCAACAGCCTCATGTCTGCCACATTCATTTACTTTTTATTGATATTGACATCTGTCAATTTGAATTATCTGTATATATTAGCAATTTTCATGGTTAGCATAGCTGGCTGATTTATGAAATTTAATATCTTTATAATTCTTTAACTCTATCTATTGAATATGAAGTATAGATTGCAATCAAATCGTATAGAAAATAATATATCCTTTAAGTTATAATAACGTTAAATGTCAATAAATCATATTTAACTGTTAAAATCTTCAAATGAGGCCACTCCCGGTTCATCAATTTTAACCAAAATCTAATCACTTCTTCTTCTGGATGTAAACTTGAGGAATACGAAAAAAAAAAAATTTTGCAATCGTGGTATTGAAGTTATGCGATCCGTAACTTTCGTGACACAGACACACACACACACACACACACACACACACACACACACACACACACATACACATACACATACACATACACACACACATACACATACACATACACACACACACACACATACATACATACATACATACATACATACATACATACATACATACATACATACATACATACATACATACATACATACATACATACATACATACATACATACATACATACATACATACATACATACATACATACATACATACATACATACATACATACATACATACATACATACATACATACATACATACATACATACATACATACATACATACATACATACATACATACATACATACATACATACATACATACATACATACATACATACATACATACATACATACATCGTAAAAATGGTAAAATCGTATTATAGGGATCGTAAAACATGCTTATTCACTAAAAACATATCATTGAATTTTTTGACCAAAGACAATACTTTCCTTACCTAAAGGTGCCGGAAGGTAAAAAAATATATAGACTATAAATTGACAATTACATATCTAAATATGCTATAATATATTAATATAACATCATTCTTTTCATTTTTATAAATATAATTTTCATTTGGCCTAGAGTTATCCCCACGTCATATCAGCTGTGCTTCTACGTAAAGATTTAAGATTAGGCAATCAGCAGTATGTTTAGCTATAGAAACGCACGCGAGGCATTGAATTGAATATATTTCGGTAGTATTTTGGCACGATGGCACAAAACAACGTTCACTGACATGTTTACTTTCGCAAATTTCGGGTTATCTTTAAATCTCACTTTGACGTTTAAAACCTACTATGAAAATCAAAATGGCTGCTGATATGAAATTGAGACGTTACTGAATGAGGGCGGGGCGGGGAAAGTCAGAGGAATTTTGAACGTCACTTTTAATTGCAATTTTTTCATTATTAAAAATTGATTTCAGTAAAATTAAAAATACGGGACTATTATTTTTTATTACTCTACGGTTAAAGTTAAAAACGAAAAATCGTGCATGACCTCATTGTTTTCATCACATGGCTACAACACAAAAATCTTGTTTCAATTACTTCCCGCATTAGTGCGGAAATTGAATATTTTTCCGCACTCATTTTGAATTTGAGAACGCTTATTTTCCTTATCATTTTAGAAAAATATCATTTACCACCGGAATAATTTTAGAAAAATAGACATATATTTAACATTACGATCGAACTTCTCGTATTAATGATTTGTAAGTTATTGTGATTTTGGTTTGGACATAGCAGTTTCATATTTAACATGCATTGAGATATTGCTTCATGGTGTCTGTGAACCTATACCTATGCCAGCCAAAAGTAATTGAAGTCGTGACGGAATATATTTTTATAATTACAAACAAATATCTGTTTATATGACTCGTATGACTTATACAAGAGGTCACAGTTGCAAAAGATAATTAAGTCATACTGTTATACTTTCGACACACCTATTCAGAGAACAATATAAAATCATAACTCATTTTTCATTTCTTTCTTGATAAAAATTCATAATGTAAAACAAATGACATAATCAGTGAGTAATTGTTTCAGAATTTTTGATAAAGTACTCGTTTTAGTTTAATAAATTTATGTTTGATTTGATTAACATTATAAATGAGCAGAGATAAAAAAACCAATTATTTCTCTTTCGGTAATCTTTCAGTGGTGATAAAAGATTTCCGTTTGAAACATTTCATTCAGAGGGTTGAATTTACCGTGATTTAATTCTCAAGAGGTAAATTGAGGTAGGTGGGACATATTTATAGCTTTGAAAAGACTGAATAGAGGGAAAAAAATGAAAGCGATTTTGGATGTTAAAATCATCTCCTTTGAGAGACTATTTTATTTCTTTTGAACGTAATTATAGTTGGCGCGTAATTAGTTGCGACTGGACCTGCGCATACTTTGGCCTATGAATAAATCCCCTTCCCGTTTATACCAATTTTAGATGTTGACGGAGTGTTATCTTCGTTAGAATAATAACATACACAAATGCAGAGTGTGGATATGAAATCTTAGGACTTCTGTTATAAATACGACAAAAGCCGTTGTGTATATCATAATCACAATTTATTCTTCAATATACATTCTTTCTAAATCCACAGAGCGCTGGGCCACAGTATATGAAACAAACAGTAGGATTCCTTTGATGTTTCGGTAGCAAATTTTATCTAGCGGCCATGTTTTAGGAATATCTTTCAGCGCGAAATTCAAACTTACAAGAATGCCAGTTATGATATGAAACTATTTCTTACTAGTAATTTTAATGCATTAAACATGTTAATTTCCCTAGAAATACAAAAATATACTCGTTGATAAAATAATAAAATAAATAAAGTAATAAAATAAGACAGAAACATCATTTAGAAATTTTAATACATGTATGTATGTAGTGTAATATAAAAATACAAAAAATGTGGTGTGAACATGTTAAAAATTACAATAAATACTAATTATGATTTCATAAGAAATTAAAGACAAGATTCCAATGATGAACAAAAGCACAAACGAGGTCTGTCTTGTAACTTTGAAACATGTGTTTTACGTTTTACAGGTGGGAACATAAGCATTGTTGAAATTATTTACATATCCGGTTGCGTATTGCAATTAAAAATAGAGCCAACAAATTTAGATAATAATTATAATAATATAAGCAGGTCTCATTTTCTTATTTCGTAATTGTTTAATTTTTTTACTTCTCGTTATCCAAATTTTCAATAGCGGAACCCCCCAGAATATTTATTATTACTACGACTATTTTTTCCACCATATTTTAGGAATACCTTTATCATGCGCAGTAAAAATTTGAATCGAGAGTGTCCCTACTTTTTGTTTCTTATACTGTGGCTTGGCGCGGTCTTCCAGTCCATTCACGGCGTTCTGGAAGTTTTAACTGGGATGCTGTTCAATACCTTCGTCTCGAAAGTTCAAGTGTGTCATATCGTTGTAACGATTCCTTTTCGGCTTCAATTTTATTTCGGGGATGGAGAATAGTTAACCGGGGCCAAATCAGAAGCATACGGAGAATAATGCAGCACAGTGTCAATTTTGGAGAACAGAAATTGACGCGCGACTGTTATATCTTCAGCTGTTTCTTTATTTATGATCAACTACTTTGTAACCATCTTAATCTAACGCACAAAACTTACGATTGATTGATCCTATTAGGAACTAGTATGGCTTAGGGCTGAAATCGAGTTTTTTTCCGGTAACATATACATACGTCGTAGTCGTAGCCAAATTGTAAAACCCGTCTTTTAATTAAACGCGGGTGAAACGGGGCCATATTTTCAAACCTTCGTTACTTAGCGATGTTTTACACTCTGACTAGTATGTATGTATGTATTTGTTTCGGGATTTTCAACCCTTACAGGTTATATCCCTAGAATGGTCTCACACACAACATCTATTTTTATTAATTTTTTACAAATGCTACGAAGTTTCTTACGTAGATGTCATGTGTGTTGCCCACCCGAGCAAGCCCTTGTTACAACCACCAGCCGGTGCTAGATAGCTTAGTGATTGCCAAGTTAATTGTATCCCAACTTGGAAAGGTAACGGGAGTAGATACCGATCAAGATCAGTCAAGAAAAATTTGACCTGACCCGGATTCGAACCTACGACCTCTGAGTCCAGAGGCTAGCACTCTACCACTGTGCTATCCCGCCGTCTCTGACTAGTATATTTCTCTAAAATTATCAAAAAAAGCCTAACGCACAAAAGTTACGCTTGAAAAACTCGCACCGATTTTTGTGAGTCAGGTTAGGTTATTGTTGTGATATTTAGAGAAATACACTATTGCGACCTATAAATTAGCGTGCATGGTATAAATTTTGTACGCTATTATATAGATACATCTTAAATACCTACGTCATAAACGGTAATGACGTTTTATTAGCGGGTACCTACATTTCATATTAGTTACACATTAACGTGTTTCTAGATAAAGCCGAACAATAATTTTATCAATAACCGCAATATAAATGACTCTTCAAGATATTTCCCAGTGTTTACTTATGTTAAACGAAATTAGATTATCATTTTACGCATTGAATTTATTTATTTTGTGGAGTATTGTCTTAACAACGGGTTTTGAAGCAGTGTTGTCCAACCTTTTCCTACTTGACATGCTTAGAATGAAGGATCCTTCAAACTAACGCGGAAAGGAAGGAGCGGGAATATTGTATTTACAGCGATATCGGTTTTAACTCGTAAAAAAGCGAATAAAAACTCAAAGATGTCTTCAGATGAAGTGATGAAGATGAAGTTCTTATTCGTTCAACTTCCGTGATCTTTGGTTTGAGATCCATTACTTTAAATAGGTATGCCACTCAAAAAGATAAATTATATAAAAGCTAAATAAAACACATATTTTAACAACAATTTTTGTTGGTTGCTTTGCTATAAATATTTCTGAAAGAAAATAAATACTGGATGCATACGGGATTAACACGAGAATCCGTGATATAGACGTATAACATGGGAAAATAGATTTTGTTTTAAATACCGTCTATCCCGTAGAAATTTGTGGGGTGATTTATACTCGCACATACATTTTAGAGAATAAAATTTTTAAATTTACTATTTTAATAACAGAGTAAACTTAATTTAAAATCATAGTAAAACAGTTAGTATATGCGTTGTTTCAAGGAATGAGCGTCGATTATTGTTATATACTTATTTTTGACATGTTAAATTTGATAGTTTACTCCACGTTCATTACTGGAAATATTTGCGTAATAAATCTATTTTTACCATGACTTTAAACTAAGTTTACTCAGGTATCAAAAGTGGAAATTTTCACATCCAAAAATTCAGAATTTAATTATTTAAATCACTATGTTTAAAGCATGAGAATGGCTGGTAGCGTGAACAAGTGACTTAAGGGTGATTAGAGAGGAGTTGACTAGCAGTGTTTTAACTCTGTCAATCGATTATGGATTATTTTAGAGAAAAATACTTCAAATAATAGTTTTAGAAAAAAATATTGTACACAACATGCATGCTACCACCGAAAGGCAAGGACTACAAGTGTGGAATATGTCATTCGAAACGTGTTGTAGTGTAGACATAGGTTTGTTTGACAGATTGTGATAGTTTGCTGTATTGTGAAATTGTGCATGCGTCGGATATGGATTAGTTTCAAACATGAAGTAATATATAGAAGGAGAGGACACTCTTACTTAAACAGACTTTAAGTACAGGCTGTCTATATCACTATAATATTATGGATATTTAGGAATTTTTCTGGTATTGTTTAGATTTAGATCTTATATTTTTACCTCTCGCTAAGAGAGGTATTGCATTCATGCTAAAAATCGCATATCCAGATTTTATTGAATAAGCACGTTTTAAGGTCCCTACAATCCGATTTTATCATTTTTACGATGATGTCTGTGTGTGTGTGTGTGTGGATGTGTGTGTGTATGTGTGTGTGTGTGTGGGATGTTGGAAGGACGGTTACTCAAAAACTATAAGACTTTAAATTTTTTTAACTACGTATTTCCCAATCGGACATTCATGGGAAGATCTGAAAAGGTTTTGGTAACAATTGGACAACCGGAAGTAGAAGATTCTTGAAAAAAAATCTTTTAAATAATATTTTTTGAAATTTTTTCTTGATAATATTAAAGAAAAATAAATTCTCTTTCTGATACATTTAAATATTTTACAATATATTCTATAGATTTAGAGATAGAAGAAATATAGTATGTAAAATAATCTGTTATAATAAATTTTACAGCCGAAAGAATGGCCATGGAAAATAGTTGAAAATTTAATTTGTTTGTAACTGACAGATAATGTCAGTGTCAGAAATCCGAAGACATTACTGAAGACTTTTTCTGGGAAGTACATACATTATATTATTTCTTAATGTATTAATAGAATTGGAAACATTTCGAAAAATTAGAAGAGGACAAAATTTCTTCATCAAAAATGAATTTAAAATTAAACAATCTAAATATATATGGAATAGATATATGCGTAAGTAGAATTTTTGGTGTAGAGTGTAGGTATACAAGAAATGTTAAATACAATAGGGAGCGAGCAGTCATATGATTTTGTTGGCCTTGACAAGCAGATATGGGGGCCCATGTCAGAATGATAGCTAGTAATTATGTATATAGATGTCAAATATCATAATTTCTCATTCTAAATTTAGTGATTTTCCAATTCCATGTGGAGCAGAATTAAATGTTAAATATCTAAGGCATACAAGTAAACTTTAAACTCCTGGTGATAAATTAACTACGTAAATTTAGAAAATCTTGAAATTTTTAATGAAAAATTCTAACATTTGACATCTATGTACATAATTACTAATTATCATTCTGAAACGGGCCCACACATTTGCTTGTCAAGCCCAAAAATGTAACATTACCGTTCGCACCCTATACTTATGTAACCAAAAAAAGGAAGTGGCGAGAGGTATTGTGCTGGCCACAACAGATTTTTTTGTTTTGCATACTCTCATAATAATAAAGTCGTGTGCAATGAAGGATAAAACGATGACTTTATGTTGCTTACAACAAGGACAAGAAAGATTGGAATTTTCCATTATTGATAATATAGTTTCGTGGTACACTTTTCTGCGTATATACAAAATATATAAAAACAAGGAATATATAAATCATAACCTTAATTTTTTTTTTACAATCAATACACCTTACTCCTTCCTGTAAACAATTATTCCTTTCCGTATTTATTCCACCACTCTATGTTCTTATAATATTTTCTTTACAGAAATGTTTTTCATAAAATCTTTTACGGATAAAATTCTGTCTTCACGGAAAATAAATTAATTATGTTCCACTAGTACACAAAGGTACAAAACATTTTCTACCCATTTTAGAAAATATAATATAGAATCACTAAATTCAACAACCTAAACACAGGTACAACATGTAGCAAAATACAGAATGACAAACGCATTACAAAGAAAAAAAATCTGATGTGGCCAGCACATAACCTCTCGCCGTATATTTTACCTGGCTGTATGCATAAAGCAAAGAATATTTTTATAAATACAAATAATATATTCATATAAATCTATGACGTTTAAACTTCTTTATTATTCAATAATAGCATGTCTCAACATAAAGATATTTTACCATAAATTATGTTACAATAAATTACAAAGTAGAGTTTACCATATATAAATATTAGGCTGGTAACAGCAATTTTCAATTCGAACAACCTTGTTTACTTTCTCTTCATATTCTTCTAGTAAAAACATTAATTTTGGGCGGTCTAAAATGTATATATCTGGATTGTGCATCTATTCTTATATATCTTCTTTTACATTTTATTTTTTCATACTTGTTATATCTAAATAACACTAATTCCTTTTAATAAAGTGACGGATAGATTGCACTCCGATTATTCTTATATCGATGTGTAATTTTGTCAATATTTACAACTTACTTGAGAAGAATTTGATAGCTTTTTCGCAATTACTCTAGTCTACAGTACTGGTGTACATTGTCCCATAATGTTTGAAACAAATTTAAGTCCTTCAACCTAGACTTGTCATCTCCATAATAGTCACAGATCAAGAATTAAGGGATTCTCCAAATACATTTTTCTTTCATTACTCATTATTTCTGACACTGACATTTATCTGTCAGTTACAAATAATTTAAATTTGCAACTATTTTTCATGGCATCCTTTCGGTTGTAAAATTAATTACAACATTATTTTATATATTATATTCCTTTTATCTCTAAATCTATAAAATATGTATAAAAATATTTAAATGTATCAGAAAGAGAATTTATTTTTCTTTAATATTATCAAGAAAAATTTTCAAAAAATAATATTTAGAAGATTTTTTTTCAAGAATCTTCTACTTCCGGTTGTCCAATTGTTACCAAAATCTTTTCAGATCTTCCCATGAATGTCCGATTGGGAAATACGTTGTTAAACAAATTTTAAGTCTTATAGTTTTTGAGTAACCGTCCTTCCAACATCCCACACACACACATCCACACACACACACACACACACACACAGACATCATCGTAAAAATGTTAAAATCGGATTGTAGGGACCTTAAAACGTGCTTATTCAATAAAATCTGGATATGCGATTTTTAGCATGAATCCAATACCTCTCTTAGCGAGAGGTAAAAAATGTTCCAAGAGGTTATAAACATATTTGAAGTTTGATAAATTACATTATTGTATAATAATATGTCCGATAATTTTTAGCATTATGACTTAATTTAACTTTTTTTTATTATTATTCCAATTAAAATAATTAAAATAAACATACAGTGAAATTAGGTATTTTCATTATTGTAATTGTAATTTTGTAACTGAATCAAAAATTCTGTTCTAAACAATATTTTTGATTTTTTGTTTATCTCCGAGATTAGATACTTTGCTCTTGTACAGTTTCTAAGATTTCTGTTTCTATCTACCTCTTGAAATAGAAAATAGTATCATTTCTTAGATTAATAATTCCATAGTATTTCTGTGAAAAAAGTTTTGTTTTGGAGCAATAATAAAAAAATGCCTATATTTTTAGACTATATTCAATGACTGACTCTGACATTATATATTTGTAATAATTTATTTGAAATGTTTGATTTTTTCGGCCTTCTTCGAGGAATGGATTTTAAGTAATTAAAGATGATTAAGGTATGTATCATTTTTATTCTTGGACGTTTCGGGGAACAATTTCACCCATATTCAACCTTACTTATATCTATCGGTTTGATTACATGTTGTTTATACTTTGGGGTTGCTTTGCTCATAAAATATTGATTGGGTTAAGAATTAAAAAAAAAAAAAAAAACATTGGGGAAGACATTTCCTTTCGTACTTCTGATAAAATCGTAAATGCAAATTTATGGTGAAACACTCGTTGAGTCATGATGTTTGTGACATTTTTCCAATAAATAAGGCTGAAGATGGGTGAAATTGTTCCCCGAAACGTTCAAGAATAAAAATGGTACCTTAATCCTCTTTAATTAGTTAAAAACCATTCCTCGAAGAAGGCCGAAAAAATCAAACATTTCAAACATCCCAACCTTGAGGAATATCCAGTTCTCGTTCTACAATGTAATAATTTAATAAATTAAAATAAAAGTTTGAGTTCTTATCTTTAAAATTTACCTAGTAATTAAAAAAAACAGGTTTTCAACCTAGAAAATAAAATTATCAGACAGATAACTTGTAATGCGCATGTCTCGGATTTAAAATTTGTGACAAATCCGCAAACTTTTCCAACGGTTTGAAACCAGTTTGAAATGTATCCAAGTGTTGCATGAACATCTGACTTTTAGAAGAATTTGGGATTGTCGACTGTTCGAACGCAAATACACTTGTGCTTATGTGCACATGCTCATGACAATTTCTGACTGCTGTTCGAACAAAGGTTATATTTTCTCCAATATTTTAGAAATTATACAAATCTTTTACTTAGAGAATATTTTTTTATTATTTAATTAATTTTCTAAGTAACATATTACTAATTAACTAACTGCCTCCGAAGATCTCCAAAAAATCTGTTTAAATTAACAGAAAACTGTACATAAAGTAAAACAAAGATACGTAACCATAGCAACCTAACCAAGGTATTTGATATACCGTGCTCATGGGCGTACGCAGGGTGGGGCAAGGTGGGGCAGTTGCCCCCCCCTAAAGTTTTTATATAAAAAGTAAAATGAAAAATTTACTGTATATATGTGTATAAAATAAAAGTATTATACATTTTATATTGCACATGTATCATACATACGTAAAATACTGTATAAAAATATAATATACATGTATGAAATGATATAATATGATCAATACTAAATATTTTTAAACTGCTTAAAAGGAATAATACGTTTTATACAGTATGAAATGTAATAATACATGTGTATTGTACAGGTATAATATCATACAGCAATTTTTTTAAAAGATGTCCGATCAAGGTCATCTGTATCATGACCGAATTAATAAATTGGCATACATTTATTTCTTTCATTTACACAACACGAAGCGTGTGTGATAAGGATGGATACAATACGCTTGTCTTTCAAAAATTAATATTGTTTCGACTAAGTTAGGGCATTCTATTTTAAAACGATGCTCGTTGTTGACATTGCTTTCGCTGTAACGCAAGTTTATTTATTAATTCAGATATATTACCTTGATTCAAAGCCGTACGAATAACTTTATTTTCTATCAGTGTCACTGACTAACGGAGTGTCAGTATCATATTTTTCACATTTTTGGTTTCACATGTATTAGTCCATTTCCGTTTTGAATGCTTTTGCATTAACATATATTGTTATAACAATAAAATAACAGTAACAGTAGTATCTTATGGACCCACATAAAAACTAAGTAAACTGTATTTATCGGAATAGGGGGAGCTAAAATCCTAATTCATCCAATTTGTTGATCGGACATCTTTAAAAAAAATACAGTACATTTTATAATAACCAAGGACATATACGTATAGAGGTAGAAGTGACACAAAGATTTTCTGAAAATCCACTACGGTTAATATTTTAGAAAGTTTAAATTCACTAAATATATTATTAACTTTTATTTGTTATTTTTTAAATAAAATGATTATCTTTGGTATTTACTTTAAGTAAACCTTTACCTTTAACAAAAGCATTTTAAACATAATTTCTTCTTGCCCCTCCCTGAAGAAATTCCTGCGTACGCCCATGACCGTGCTAATATGCGGCTAAACAGATTCTGATTTATCGAAAGCCGTGTGGAATTCCAAACGGCGTGCGGAATTATTCCACACGGTTTGTTGGAATGAGGTTGATTCCAACATAATTGTTAGTTTCCAAAATAATGTTGGAGAAAATTATTTTTCCAAGTCACGGATTCTCGTGTTCACCCTGTATAGCTTCTTTTTTATTTTGTTCTGATTTTACATAAACACGACTAGGTATTGTATATTTGTGTAATTTAATATTTCCAACAGTTCTCTTCCTATATGTTTATGTTTATTTAGTAAAGTCGATAATGTATAATTATATTTATTTCTCTCACATACTTGAGAAATTTCCTGCAATTTCGCTCAAACCTTCTCAGAGTTGTTAAGACCTCTGGCATAGTTTACATGTTGAGTAGGTATTTTAATTACTCTCTAAAAAAGGGTTGTTATTCATAGTTGACATGTTTAGTTAATCCTAATTTCTCTTTACCATCTTAATACGGTTTCGCGTACAATTTTACTACTGAAGATGATAACATTGTTCTTGAAATACGTATTTATTTTTTATTTTCTCTTAATTTTTAGGTTATTGGACAACAAGATAATGTAACCCAACAGAATTTAATCTAAATTAATATAACCAAGTAACCTAATCTATGAGGTAATATACAGTGTGAAAATATGACCTAAGCATTTAACATGGGACCATTTTTTCTTAAATATATATTATCTTATCTGTCCCATAAATTTTTATAGAATACAATCGGAGTAGCAAATAATTAAAAACTACATATATTGAAAGACAAATATAATTTGATTCACGGAAGAAGACTATTTACGGTCACTTATTGGAAGAAAGAATACACGGCACTTTATATAGCAGTACCTTAGCAACTTTTCATGTTAAAAGAGAGATTATTTAACGTATGTCTATGTAATTTATGTTGTGTGACAGATATACGTAATTGGTGACATTACTTTCTAACACACTACAAATAATAATGACGTCTGTCGTACAGTGACAGATATCTAATTATCTACTTCACTGCCCTCTGTGCTAATGTTTACCCAGTGACGTTGACGTTTAAATCAAATTATTATTCCATGGTTTATGTCAAATTCGCATGTTTTTGTGTTTTGCAAAAACTTAGGTGAAGAACATAAATCTTCGAAAAAGGCATTATTTAAAAAGAAACAATTTTCAAATAAATTGCACTTATTTCTTTCAGTTCAAATGTATCCAAAAATATTTCATGTTGCATGGCTATATGAAATGCTGTGAAATTATCTGCAAGTAATATTATATCATACGGCTTATAAATGACCTTCACTAGTCATCTTTCATGAACCAAACTACAGTAAAAAATTTGAAAGATGTCCGATCAAGGTAATCTACGAATTGTATGAATTCAGATTTTTGCTCCGCCCTTTCTGACAAATTCAGTAGTGTCGTTTGCTTAGTTTTTATGAGGGTACATAAGATACTACTGTTATTTTATCATTATAAAAATATGTTACAATAAAAGCATCCAAAATTCAAAAATAAATCAACTAGTAAGTTTATTAGCAAATGTAAAACCAATTATGTGAAAAATAAGGTACTGACATAATGTCAGTGTAAGTGATACTGACAGAAAATAACGTTATTCGTACGGCTATGAATCAAGGTAATGTATCTGAATTAATATATAAGCTTACGTTACAGCGAAAGTATTATCAACAACGAGCATTGTTTTAAAGTGGAATGTCCTAACTTAGTCGAAAGAATATAATTTTTTGAAAAACATACGTGTTATATCCATCCTTATCGAACACGCTTATAGACTGCAAAGGAGAGAGATAAATGTATGCCAATTTGTTAATTCGTTCATGATACATATAACATTGATCGGACATCTTTAAAAAAAAAATACTGTATATTACAATTATCCTTATTGTAATACAAGTGCAGTTTGTGTAATCAAGCCGTAGGCGAGTTACCCAAAGTACGTGTATTAAAAATGGCCATTGTAATACGTGTTTTTTGTACGATTTTTCCCGTTTCGCAGTAATTAACCTTTATTTCAAAATATTTATTGAAATAAATATTAAAATATCAAGGTTGGTACAATTGCCAGTTTCAATAAACATTTGAAATTTAATTTACTTTGATATTTTAGCAACAGTTACTTACAAGTTAGGTTAGAATAAAAGTTTATATTTATTATGTCATAATGTCATGAACCTACAAATAAATACTTTGAATTTTAATTTAAAAGAGTGTTTGATGTAAATATTTTACTATAAAAAATCTAATTGCAGTAATTTTCCATAAGTAATGATAGGTTATGACAATTAAAATAGTGTATTGTCCCATTATCACCAATATTAAAAATTTATTAAATATATTTAAGTTGATCGGTAAACAAGAGGAAAAAAAACATAAAAAAACACAAACTAATTGTTGAAAAAGGTATAAAGCATTTAAATTTTTCTGATGTACTAGTTGTACTATCAATGGGAGACCAGTTGAAATTCCTATTCTATGTTCGGATTAAAGAGGTCCAACTGTATTTATTTACATTACAACGTGCTAAAATGTGGTTTGATTAGTTGTCGTGTGGACATAGAAAATATATATGTGTAAAAAAAAACCGTAGACGTAGTGTATCGCTTAATGGAACAGAACATAGAATCCTAACGATTCTCGATGACGCAGGAACGAGTGAAAGGGGGATAAAGATAAAGGATTGGCATAAAGAGAAATAGCCTGTTAGCATCGTTTTCCTCTTTTCCAAATCCTGTTAAATGCAGTATTACAAATAGTATTAAATTAAGTACATACCGATATTTTTCTACTAACGTGCAAAAAGTAGGTTAAAACACACTCAGTTTGAAAAGTAAAAATTGGTCGTTAATAAGGGAGGTATAGAGATGATGCTAAAAATTATATATCGGAATTTTTCATAAATAAGCACGTTTCAAGATCCCTAGAATCCGATTTTAACATTCATTAACGATGTGTGCGCTCAAACGCAAAATTTTATTAATCAGAAAATTTTGAAAACTGCTTTTCGTACTCTGTTTTAAAATGGAATCAATCAACGAAACTGAAATGGTACAGTACTATTTGAATGATAATGTACTAGCCACAATAATTTTTTTATTTTATGTTTTTCTTGAATAAAATTTCATCGTAGAACATTTTTTGTACTTGCATGTACTACTTTTTGCACTTATTACGTAAATGACTATCTGTGTTATTGTGTTACAATAGTATATTATGTGGCAAGTGTGTGAAGCTGAAATTTTTACATGAGGGTGGAGATTGCGACACGAGCCGAAGGCGAGTGTTGCAAACCACCCGAATGTAAAATAGGCTTCACACACGTGTTACATACTATACTCTTTCTACGACCTAGCAATAAAATATATATATATATATATATATATATATATATATATATATATATATATTTAACTAATAACACATTTCTTATGAAGTTGTTATTTTTACGGACTATTTACTTCACGCACAGTGTATATTTACTTCACGCACACTATGCGTGAAGTGACACTTCACGCACAGTGTACAAAAAATCAAGCTTCACACATAAAAATTGATACGTGAAGTACTCACTTCACGCATGGGAGTGGAAAAAATATTTTTATTGATACTCTATGAGCAATTGTTCAACAATAATTAAGCAGTACAGTAGATATACAAATGCAAATTATCTAAACTGAACTATATTTTACGACATGCACTGTACTATTAGTTTCTAGGTAACGCAATGCCAATTGGAAAACACTGGAGTATTAAAGTATCGCATTTCACTGTTTGCTTGCTTTAATATATAAATCAAAAACATCCAGATAAAATAAAACTAGCTACAAGTTTCACTGATAACAATGATAAACAATGCAATATCTTCTCTGCCATATGCGATTTTTAAAAGGGAAATTTATTTTTCCGCTTTACTCTAGATTCGCTTTAAATGAAAATCAATTTTGAAAATACAGGAAATTTGTTAGGCAAATGCAGGAAACTATGTAAAGAAAGAAAAGGTAGAAAATTGAATAAAAATGTAAATATATTTTAATGCAAATATTGATTTGCGATTTGTTCTTTCTTAGATAATTAATCATTAACTAATTCAAAATCGATAACTTACGAAATATAAAAAGACTGAGTTATGTTTGTCTTTATTCGTGCTTGCGAAATGAATTTATAGATTGTCTTCAACCCTTTTCATTATTTCGGTTTTGCGACATATTGAAGGACGAGCAAATTAAGTTATTATAATTGCATTATGTATTCGTGACAATTTCCTTAAATTCGATTACGAATAAAACGTTAAAGGGTTTGGAAACTTAGTTATTATCGTAACTGGAAATTCGCTAAAATACTAAATTTAGCAAGCAAGCTGTATCGACGGCTTGAAATTTATAATTTTATTTCATCAAACGCTGTATGAAAAGTACATGAAACGAGTTAATCACACGATAAATGTCAGTGGTCAGGTCCCACAATAGAAATTGAATTGATTTCAAATTAAACAAATATCTAAATTTAATGTGACATTTGTTCTACTATAATAATAGAAATAGGTTATTCTACTATTTTTGTATTTATACATTCTTTATAAAAAGATAATAATATTTATTTGTATCACTTGTCAAGAAACTACACTTTTATGAGTGTGAGTATATTTTGACAGGCCGAGCCGGAGGCGAAGCCTTTAAATACGAGCACTCGTAAAGCAGTTACTGTGCGTCTGATGCACAAGATTTTTTGTGCCAATTTCTCTATAAATTTATAAAAAGAATTTGATTTATTGAAATACTACGGTTTTTATGTTGATAAGATCAGAAGATTTGAATAATTTCCACAATACATAATAATTTATTTGACATTTCGTTTCGATGCAATATTGTCCATTTAAGAAATGCTTAAAATTTAAGTAACCTCTGTGCAATCGACCATCATTGTCATTCTTCCGTGATTTATGTTACATAATACTTTTTCAATAAGAATGTTTTATTATAAAATAATCTAATTTAATAAATCCCGCCGCGTATGATTTAAAAATAAATACTCCTTGATTACGCAGTTGATGAGATATTCAAATGTATGTAAATGACAGATAAATGTCACTCTCAAAAGACTGATTATGTATTTCAAATGAATAATGGTAAAGTTTTAAGAAGAAAATATTAAAATATCTAATTAATAAATATTTTATATAATTGCAATTAACAAGATATTAACGTCACAATAATGAAATAAATTGAAATTAATATATTTTGGAGAAGAAAATAAATAAAAATTATATGGCGGGACATAATGTGCTGGTCACATCAATTTATTTATTAGTAACTTTCAAATATAAAAATGACATTTCTATTTTTTACCTTCCGTCACCTTTAGGTAAGGAAGGTATTGTCTTTGGTCAAAAAATTCAATGATGAATTTTTAGTGTATAAGCATGTTTTAGGGTCCGTATAATACGATTTTACCATTTTTACGATGATGTTTGTATGTATGTGTGTCTGTGTGTGTATGACAAAAGTTCCGGATCCCATAACTTCAATACCACGATTCCAAAAATTATAAGTTTTTCGTATTCCTCAAGTTTACATCTAGAAGAACAAGTGATTAGATTTTGGTTATAATTGGTGAACCGGAAGTACCCTCATTTGAAGATTTAACAGTTAAATTTGATTTATTGACATTTAACGTTATTATAACTTAAAGAATATATTATTCTCTATACGATTTGATTACATTTTATACTTCATATTCAATAGATACAAAGTTAAAGAATTTTAAAGAAATTAAATTTTATAATTCAGCCAGCTATGCTAAACATGGAAACTATTAATATATTCATATAATTCAAATTGACAGATGTCAGTATCAATAAAAAGTAAATTAATGTGGCAGAGATGAGGATGTTGAAGTAGATGTTGGGGAAAACACGGAAAGATACAGTAAGAAAATAACTCTAGTATTACATTACAAGTTTCTAGAAAGATACAAGAAATATGATTACATTGGTTTGAACTTTGAACATGTCATGAGGAGAAATGAAGAATTATATTGGAACAAGAATGAATAGTTTAGTAATAGGATGTTGAAGAAACAGAGGAAGACCAAAGATAAGATGGAAGGACTGTATTGCGGAAGACTTGAGAGAAAAGGAGCGTGATAACGACACGCAAAAATAGCGACCCCTAACGAATGGGAAAAGTTAAAGGTGAAGAAGATGTCAGTGTCAAGTGCAATTTGAATAGTTTTTTTTATGAAATAATTTTACTGGAAATTTAGAATCTTTTGCAAGAAAAATTATGTATGGAATTTATACATTATACACAGGATTGCCGGAAGGTATTGTGCTGGCCACAACAGATTTTTTCAACTTATACTTCAATATATGTTTGATCTTTTCACTTTTTTAAAATGTATTTTTTTTAAAGATACGCAAAGAGAAATCTTTTAATAAATTGATTTTTATGAATTCATACCTTATCAGAGAAAGCGTACAGGTATAAATGGTATATTATTAATTTATACTTGTAATAAAACTAAGTCAAGTATAACTGATGAATAGATAAAACCTAAGAAATATATGTATAGCTATGAAGCCATAAAAATAACAAGGAACCTTGTATAAATTATATATGCGCGTATAAGATATATGATACCTGTGTGAAATATGTTTTTTTTCATAGTTATCTACGTTTACTACTACTAAAATAAATGGGTGTTTCCGTTTTCTTTCTCAGTAATTTTTTTTATCTAATGTATAGTGTAAAATTAATAATTTCATTATATATAATAAATGATATTTCATTTTTGTTATTCGATAATATAATAAAATCACTTTAGTGTGAAATTTTAAATACAATTATACCTTTATGAAGGTACTCGTAAATAAAATCTTCATTTTTATAATCGTAAATTTATGTATTAATACATGAAAGTATGACTAAAATTATTTTACTGACTAAAAAACATATTTTTTTAATACAGAGGTATGGTTTTAGCGCGGGTTTCAGTTATGTAATAAAAAAAGTAAATTTATGATGTAATTAAAAAAGTAAACAATAACATCATTTACATATATGTTTTTCCTTAGACGTCAAACAATTTTCTTTATTATACTGTTAAATTGTGTACAATTTAATATTAATGTAGTATAATAGTTTTAATTTTAACATTACGATATCTAATGTACGAAGTTTATACTATTTTATAAAGTATTTAATTACTCAGATTTCTTAGCTTTATTTTTATGTAAAATGTTTATTGGTAAGGAGAGTATAAATAAATAAATACTCATATATCATCACGACTTATTATCCACTTCTGGGTGTATCAATCTGCTATAATGTCGTAAGAGTTTATAAAAAAGTCACATACTATACTTTTTCTACGACTACAAATGAAGACAGCAGAAATACATAAATGGGTTATTTATTTTCATAGAATGACAGTTTTATTCAATAAATGCTATTCACCCAAACAGGTACCAAATATTTTATTTATTTATTTACAAAAGTGACCGTTACAACAGGACAAGGTCCTAATAACACTACAGCACAATTGATTATTCGGAAATTTAAAATTCAGTACAGAAATAAATTTACGCTGAATACCCTCAACTCTATTCGCATATATTCAACATTTTGAATGGAAAGGTACTATTTTCCTAAAAATATATATTCATCGACAATATTAACATTAACTCATTTATACTTCTGAGTTTTTATAGCATGTAATTAATTAATTAATTGTAGCTTTCTTGCGGAGACTGCAGCTTGGCAACATGTCTTATTCAAATGTAGGTAAACAATTTCTGGTGCATACTGATAACAATAAGTATATGTAATTATTATTATTTTAGACTCGTTTAATTAAAGTTTACTTCGTTCGTAATATTATGAGGCTTGTTTGAGCAAAATCAATATAGTAACCATCTAATTCCAATTGCAATTTATTGCACTATAACTTGTACAATCATTTGTCAACTCCTTAATTACGACCGCGACACTGCTGAGTGCAGCACCATATTTTACATAATAAAATTGTTGGAAACTTCCTTGTTTCTTGGAACATTGGTATAGAATCCTCCAAGGCACACTACGACCTATACGACATTCAATTAATAACGCAGTGATAGCTCCTCAACATCGAATGGAATCATTAGTAGAGTTTCAGAAAGGAAAGATATAGAAATATTTGCATTCATTTCGCACTGTTGCAAGATCTAGTAGATGGTAGATAGTAGGATCTAGTAGATAGTAGATAGTGGGTGTTCTATTGCATTTTGATGCGACTAAAAATATTACAATCAACCCGTCACTCGCCTTTGAAGATCTGATGTGACATAACTGTCACAAGGCTATATTAGTACTTGAGTAATATGTCCATTAGATTTTTAGTTTCGTATAATCAACTATGGCCAATTAACATTTACAATATTTCATAGTATAGTATTAATATTATAATAATGAAACAAAAATAACGTTGAAATAAAAACAATATACAGAACTAAACCCAAATATTGTTTTTATTTCATTATTATGAGTTCTGAAAGCTTCTTTCAATATTTAAAAATAACGTTATTACAACGTTACATAACGTTTTGTTTTTTATTAATTTATTTATGATGTCGTGTAAGGAATTAATTTTTTTTATAACGTTATGAAATAACGTAACAAGTCGTTAACGTTTTCCCATCCCTATGATAAAAATTGATTAATCTTTCTTATTCATTAATTCGGACATTGTCCGAAAAATTTACTCCAAACTGGTTTTGAATACTTGAAAATTTTCAAACCCGAATTTTAGCACTTCAACTGATACTATTTAATTACGATTGAACAATACCGGCTCACGAAAGGTGACTTTTTACAGTCACTTGTTCGAAGAAAGAATACACAGCACTTTACACGGCAGTAACTTAACAACATTTCATGTTAAAAGAGAGAGATTATTTAACGTATGTCTATGTAATTTATGTTGTGTAACAGATATACGTAAATGGTAACATTATTTTTCTAACACACTACAAATAATAATGACGTATGTCGTACAGTTACAGATATCTAATTCTCTACTACACTGCCCTCTGTGCTAATGTTTATTCAGTGACGTTTACGTTTAAATCAAATTATTATTCCATGGTTCGCATGTTTTTAGGTGAAAAACATAAATATTCGAAAAAGGCATTATTTAAAAAGAAACAAATTTCATATAAATTACACTTATTTTTTTCAGTTTATATGTATCCAAAAATATTTCATGTTGCACAGCTATATGAGATGCTGTGAAATTATTTGCAAGTAATATTATATCAGACAGCTTATAAATAACCTTCAATAGTCATGTTTCATGAACCAAACTATATTACAATGATCCTTATTGTAATACAAGTGCAGTTTGTGTAATCAAGCCGTAGGCGAGTTACGCAATGTACGTGTATTAAAAATGGACATTGTAATACGTGTTTTTTTATACGATTTTTCCCGTTTCGCAATAATTAACCTTTATTTCAAAGTTTTTATTGAAATAAATATTAAAATACCAAGGTTGGCACCATTGACAGTTTCAATAAACATTTGAAATTTATTTACTTTGACATTTTAACAGTTCTTTACAAATTGCAAAAGATGACAAGCATTTGAATTTTGCTGATGTACTAGTTGTACTACCAATGGGAGCCCAGTTGAAATCCCTACTCTATGTTCGACTGTGATCAGAGGTCGCATCTTAAATACACACATGCTCCCAGGTGCGTGAAGTTGGCACCAAGGTATAGGGTACTAATTTTTAAATTGTTACTATGATCTAGTACCCAATTGGTACCAATTAGTACCCACAAAAAAACTTTTGTTTTTTACTCTGCGTAGGAGTTATTCATTGTTTAATTATTTTGGTGCCAACTTCACGCTAACACCACAACATAATTTTTTTAAAAAAATAATTATACGAAAATTTAGTACCCAATTGGTACCTTTAGGTACCCAAAAAATTTTTTCCAAAATGTTTATGGTAAATAAGTTATTGCATATTAAATATTATTGGTGCCAACTTCACGCTAGCACCAAAGTATTTATTTAAACTAAATTTTCTTTTACTAAAATTTAGTACCCAAATAGTACTAATTAGTACCCATGATAGTATTATGCTATTGTTTATATTAAATAAGTTATTACATTATACTTTTTTTGGACCGTGAAGTTAGCACCAATCATATTAAAATAAAACGTTTTCGAATTTTATTTTCATATAGGGATTTAGTACTTTTTAGGTACCTCTCATAAATGTAAAATTTATTTTGTTATTGTTTATATAGCACAAATTATAACACTTTATTTTTTTCTGTGCGTGAAGCCTAGCACCACACATATTAAAATAATTCGCTTTTCAAATTAATTTTTATGTACAGATTTAGTACTATTTAGGTACCTCTCATAAATGTAAAATTTATTTTGTTATTGTTTATATAGCACAAATTATAATAACACTTTACTTTTTCTGTGCGTGAAGCTTGCACCACACATATTAAAATAATTCGCTGTTCAAATTAATTTTTATGCACAGACTTAGTACTATTTAGATACTTCTCATAAATGTAAAATTAATTTTGTTATTGTTTATATAGCACAAATTATAAGAATTTAATTTTTACTGTTCCTGAACATAGCACCTCACATTCTAAAATAATTCGCTTTTCAATTTAATTTTTGTATATATATTTAGTGCTATTTAGGTACCTCTTATAAATATAAAATTAATTTTGTTATTGTTTATATAGCACAAATTATAACACCTTACTTTTTCTGTGCCAGAAGCCAGCACCACGCATATGAAAATAATGCATTTTACAATTTAATTTTTGTATACATTTTTACATATGATAAATGTAAAATCTATTTTGTTATTGTATAAATTACTACACTTTACTTTTTGTGCTATATAAACAATAGCAAAATTAATTTTACATTTACGACAGGTACCTAAAAATTACAAATTCTGTATATAAAAATTAATATGTGTTGTGTTGCGTTCACTTAGTGGCATATTTCTAATATGTTAAAAACAAATTTACAATTTACAATTACAAGTTGTCCTTTCGGTTATACAAATATGCAGACAAGTGGATTACAATAAGTAATACCTAATGAATGAACAGGACTGGTGAATCTGTCACAACCAGTTGTTCATTAGTAGGTAATGTTTATCTTGGTATTGGCGGCTTTTCTAATTTCAAAATTTTCTAAGAAATTCATCCTTAGTCCATTCTGACCTGTATGGATAATTTTGAATTCCCCATTGGTTATGGCCTGATATAATGAAATGGTCGGCAAAACCCGTATTGAAAATATATTTATTCATAGTATTTATATGTTCATTCATCCGAAACTTGAAAGATCTGCCGATTTGACCAATGTATATTGCATCCCAGTCTTTACACTGAATTTCGTATGTACCTGTTAAGTCGTCTTTTTTGGGGTTTTCTTTATTATAGACTGGTAATTTATCGAAATCAGTTTTGTTCACTGACATGTTAAATTCAAGTTTCTTTAGATTTTTACCTATTTATCAGAAATATTGGATATGTAATTTAGTTTAAGACTGATTAAGTACTAAATCTGTATTTTGGAAAAAGCGTATTATTTTAATATGCGTGGTGCTGCATTCACGCTCAGAAAAAGTAAAGTGTTATAATTTGTGCTATATAAACAATAACAAAATTAATTTTACATTTATGAGAAGTACCTAAATAGTACTAAGTCTGTGCATAAAAATTAATTTGAACAGCGAATTATTTTAATATGTGTGGTGCAAGCTTCACGCATAGAAAAAGTAAAGTGTTATTATAATTTGTGCTATATAAACAATAACAAAATAAATTTTACATTTATGAGAGGTACCTAAATAGTACTAAATCTGTACATAAAAATTAATTTGAAAAGCGAATTATTTTAATATGTGTGGTGCTAGGCTTCACGCACAGAAAAAAGTAAAGTGTTATAATTTGTGCTATATAAACAATAACAAAATAAATTTTACATTTATGAGAGGTACCTAAAAAGTACTAAATCCCTATATAAAAATAAAATTCGAAAACGTTTTATTTTAATATGATTGGTGCTAACTTCACGGTCCAAAAAAAGTAAAATGTAATAACTTATTTAATATAAACAATAGCATAATACTATCATGGGTACTAATTAGTACTATTTGGGTACTAAATTTTAGTAAAAGAAAATTTAGTTTAAATAAATACTTTGGTGCTAGCGTGAAGTTGGCACCAATAATATTTAATATGCAATAACTTATTTACCATAAACATTTTGGAAACAATTTTTTGGGTACCTAAAGGTACCAATTGGGTACTAAATTTTCGTATAATTATTTTTTTAAAAAAATTATGTTGTGGTGCTAGCGTGAAGTTGGCACCAAAATAATTAAACAATGAATAACTCCTACGCAGAGTAAAAAACAAAAGTTTTTTTGTGGGTACTAATTGGTACCAATTGGGTACTAAATCATAGTAACAATTTAAAAATTAGTACCCTATACCTTGGTGCCAACTTCACGCACCTCATGCTCCCGTCTATTGCGGATCGTTCGGGAATGTTCGTGTACAGCTGTATTAGTATGTATTGCTATGCCATCTTGTGACAAAATAATGAACTACATGCAACTTTTTATAAATGTGTGTAATATTAAAAATTTGTTATATACTACGTAAAAATACGTATTTCTGTATCTAAATCGACATAAGGGTGGCTTTCGAAATCCGTTATATACGGAATTTTTAATCCGGGTTTTCCTAGCTAGGTACTCTTAGATATAACTGTTTTCTTACGAAAAAAAAAGAGAGAATACCCTATTAAAAATATTTATTTGATACTTAGACTAAGTTACGAACTTCACAATTTAAAAAATCCCCAAAAGCTCTTGTACAAAATTGTTCATTGTATCACTGGTTTTGACAAAAGTTGTACAAAATTCACTTTGTGAACGAGGAATTACAATTTATTATATTGTAATGTATATAAGTACGAAGTTAGTTAATTTGCTTATTTGACATTTATATGCTTGATTTTCAAATCCAAAATAATTATGATACTTCTTATTGGTGGTGTTGTGGTAGAAAAAAAATAATATGGAAGAAGCAATAACAGATATAAGTATAAGAACTTTTAAAAACCAGCACAATAAAGCCAAATTTAAATTCGGATGTATTTTAGATATGACAAGAAATGGTTTTAAATGTAGATTCTAGTTGAAACGGGCCATTTAGAGAGAGAACTGAAAAAAAAATAATAACAGTTAATATTATATTACAATTTGATCAAATTAACCAGGGCTCTATAAATCTGAGTAATCAGTTCTGTACCTATCACGAAATTCTACTAATGGTAATAACGACAACTACCAATACGAGTATTATCACTTACTGTTGTAATAGTTATTTATAATATGAGTTAAAAGTGACATTTTATTTTGTGAGAAGGAAGTTTGGAACACGACGCGAAGCGAATAAATTAGCATCCACTAACTGATATGAAAAAGAACACTATTTAACATCTATAGATAACTTCTTTCATTGAAGAAATGTAATATTTATAAATGAATAAAGAATATACAGCTAAATAAGATACATAAGTAGTTTTATTGTTATAAAACAGAAATTTTGTCTCAATCTGGATTTGGTTATATTAACAGGGATGATACTTAAATTTATTCAATAGCATTTTAATTGAGAATCTGTAAGTTAATTTTTATACAGGGTGTAACAGAAATAAGTGCATTAAATTTAACCAGTTATAGAGCACGTCGAGTGTAACAATATTTCTTAATAACTTTTTCTTGTAAACCTTTTAAATATTGAGTTAAAATTCTTCAAAGTTTTGTCACAAATTTTATTACCCGCCCCCTATGGTCGAATAAAATAACACCTGAATGTCGGAAAAGTAGAGCGCGTTGCATATTGGCAAAATTCAAATTGGGACTATTCTGCGTGTGCATCTACGAACAGTTGTTTCTGGTTTGTTTCCGTTGTGGCTTGTGAGTGTGACTACAATAATAGAATGATTTTCAACACAAAAGATTAGAAACTGGTGAATAAATTGACAGATACACCAGAAAATGAAATTATTCACAAATCGGGGAAGATAAAAGATACGAGTAGAATGGAATACTTCGCTTAAGGTAACAAAAATTCATACGTCAAATTATTATGTTACACAGGTTGGACAATCGAAACATAAGTATATTTATAGGGTGCAGTCGACCAAGAACAACTACTATTGACGGAACAAGAAAACGCATAAAGATGATTAAAGTGATACAGGCACAAATGAAATCACAATAAATGCTCAAAATGGCCACCGTCATTGTCAATGACTGAGGGCGTCGACGAAATGATGTAACTGTTGTTCTTTCAATATCCTCCAAATTGTCATGATGTAGTGCTATTCTTCGAGTACTATAGACCTTGGCACTCATCAACCTCTTCAATATTCTCTATGTGATCAGGGCGTGTTCTACCACGGTCTTGAGCAGCAGGCTTAAAGGACTCATGATCTCGGAGATTTATTTATTTTATTTACATACATGTACAAAGTGGCGAACGTTTAAAAGATGACGATTCGGAAAACGTGCCAAATAAATTTGATGGGCTTCGACAATGTTTCCCTGAGCTTCAGCACAAATGTCTGTATACTTGCTATCCGTAAAGGGAGGAAGTTTTTACTGATTATAACTTTTATAATAATTATTAATCGATTTATTTGTCAAAATTCATTTGAAAAAGTTGGCAACTTACATTTGTCAAAAACAATTATTTTATTGTTATTGCTACTAGATCAAATTATTATGGGAATACCTAAACGACAAGTTAATTTATGGGAGGGGGGAGGGGAATGCTAAAAAAATGAGATTTCGAAAAAAAGTTATTAAGAAATATTGTTGCTCTCGACGAGCTCTGTCACTGGTTAAATTTAATGTACTTAATTCTGTTACACACTGTATACTTTTTTTGCAAGAATAAAGGATCATTTATACTGTTAAATATTTTTTTTAAATAATCGTGTAGTTTCTAAACTACTTAAGTCATAAATGTAGATTACACACATGTAAGTATATTTTTTGGCTATATATTACTCTAAAATATCTTGTTTCCTATTTTTGGCATCAATAATAACATTATTTAATGTATTATTATATTTATCATTTTTCACAGTTTAAATAATATTTTAAAAATGATTGTTTCCGTAAGAACAAGAAAAGCTCAGTTTCTTCTTTGAATATGTAATACATATAAGAACGGCAACGCATATAGCCTAGCAAGATACTATACCTGTCTCTTTTTATTCACAAAATTATTATAGATAGCTAGTGACTCCTACCACAAAATTATGAACTACGGTAAATCGTGCTGACAGCATTGCCAGATACTATTTGTTAGAGGTATTCAATAATCAATAATTTAAAAATATTGTTTCATAATAACCAGATAATATATTTTGAATCTTCAATGTACATGTATACTTGTTTTACAGTAGCAAACTTAAAAACCTTTATAAAATCTTAACTTGCTGTTCTAGCTACGTGGCAACACTGTGCAACATCCACCTATTATGTATTTTTTGAACTAACTCAGAAATAATTCGTATACGGAGGGATAGATGGCACCTTCTCTCGAAATATTTAATCTAAATACATCACGTTGCCGTTCTTATATGTATTATATATTCAAAGGTTTCTTGTTCAAATTACAAGATGCCCGAGAATCAGGCTGTTTGTAAGTTTAGATAAATCTACAACGCGTGCTGTTTTTCGGGTTTGAGAATGTTGAGGAGTTCAAACCAAAGTTTTCGGACAATGCCAAACTAAAAATTAAAGAAATCTTTCAATAGAAAGTAAATAGAGTAGTTACCATATTTACTACTTTCTCCATAAATGTATACATCAGATTTAATATCGCACTGATTACCTTAGAAATTAACGTACAGTAATAATAAACATCGGAGTGGGATTCATGTAGGTTAATTTATGCAGTTAAATTAACATTGAAAAATTAAATGTTTGTAAACATATGAAATGTATTATAGATTCTATTAATATTAAACTAAAATGAATACTAAAGTAGAAAACTGCGGCTAATTCAGAACTTTTTAAAATAAATGTTAATTTTCTGAACTACTGCACATGCCCTCATGCGCCAACCGTCACGTGATGTGTTTGTCAGATTACACGTGTTTTATGTGCACCACTGTAATTAAAATTAATGTTGTATAAATGCATCATTCACCTCATTGAAGAGAGTACTCGACCGGCTAGCTTATTTACTTTATTTTGAAAGATTTTAAATTGTGGCTATCAGCTTTCAAGTAGTATATTTCGTCATTAAAAGCGGAAATATAATACAATAGTATAATTTATATATTTACTTTGTATGATTGCGTTTTAAAAAATCTGTTGTGGCTAGCACAATACCTCTCGCTACTTCCGTATTTGGTTACATAAGTATAGGGCGCGAGAAGTTATGTGACTTTGTTGGCCTTGACAAGCCCGTGTCAGATTGACAACTAATAATTATATACATAGATGTCAAATGTTAGAATTTTTTATTCAAAATTTCAAGATTTTCTAAGTTCACGTGGTTATTTTGGCACCAGGAGTGTGGAATTTACTTGTCGAGGAAAATAAACTACATGGAATTGGAAAATCATGAAATTTGTGATGAAAAACTGACAGTTGACATCTATGTACATAATTACTAGCTGTCATTCTAACCCGGGCCCCCACATAGATTAAGGAAAATATATAGTACTACTAACGACATCTATGAAAAGGTGAGGAAGTATTTCCAAACGCTAATAGATTGAAAACTTGTTATCACGTTTTTGAATGCAGTTTCACCCCCCTGGGCCCTTATATATCTACTTGTCAAGACCAACAAAGTCACATGCCTGCTCGCGCCCTATAAATTTCTCTTCTTTTCTTTATGCATAGATTATTTTTATAATTTTAAATTTATTTTTGAGGAAGTTTTCTCCTACACTTCTAAGGCCCGGTTGTTCCAAGTTCAGATAAAGTAGCAGTTTACTATCTATTAGATAAATTTATTCTACCGTTTTAACTAGAGAATAAGATTTATGGGTTGCTCCATAATTATTTATTCTCCGCATAGCTAACTGACAGATTGCTATCAGAAAGATTATAATTGTGTTAGGGTAGAGTTATTTTTGAAAATTTGGCAACTTGGCTGTCACAATTTTAATAGAAATTTGATTACTTTTTCGCTTGTCTGTGTTTTGGTGCAGTTGTAGTTTAAATCACAGTTTGAACCACGTTTGAACGTTTACTTACAAAAATGAGTGGTGAAAATTATAGATAAAGAAAAAAAGCAGTTTATTTTACTACCACGGAAATAACTAATTTAATTAAATTAGTCGACAAATATAAAAATATAATTGAGTCCAGGAACACAGATTCCATCCCTTGGAAAGAAAAAAGACATCATCTGGAATCAATTAGAACATTATTTTAGTTTTAGTTGTAGCCAGTATCCACGATATACACCTTATTGCATAAAATCGTATAGCTATCAACAACTGGCATATGCAAGGTACAGCGTGATTCGTGTTTCAGAAAAAGAAATGTAGACAAATAAGTGTTTATTTCTCAAATTATGCTTTCTTTAAACTTACCTAATAGATAAGAACAATATTTGGTCTTTAATTTTATCTAACAAATAAAGAACTGTATTCTTTGACATTCGAAACCTCAAAAAATTCTGAATCATCCCATTTTTCAAAATTATTACATCTTTCTTGTACTGTATACTGTTTTCGAAAATTAATATTATCAAAAATGATATGCAATACTTCATCATCACAGTTGTGCTGATTTATTATAATATTTATTAATATTAGCAAACAGCTTATATCATAAAAACAACACAAACGTTCCATACCATATGTTCCGTTTCTCTTCACTTCGTGTGCACTCGGTACGATATTCTTTGGATAAAACTCTATGCCGGCAGCGGAGCATCTCAGGCGTTCTAATCCTACAACTCCGAAGTGCTACGCGTCCTAAATGCCAGACGTCCGTAATGCCACAAGTGATAAACGTATGTCGACTACCAGACCCGAAGTTTTCCGACATGACAATGCCACAAGTACTAAAGTGGGACGAATTGGGATAGGATGAGGAGTATTCTTGGCGAATGAACCATTCATTACAGGTCGCTACATGCACGTATCTATGTCGCATTTCGCCTATTAAAATATAGATGACTGTACTATTAACTGTGAAATTTAGTATTTATTTATTACATTTGAAATTAAGTAAATAATATAAATAATAAACACGTTTTATGAATAATATTTTATTCAATTTAATAATAAAATATGTTCTTTTCTTAACATGACTATTTAATATAATAAATACAGAGTAATAAAAAAGATAAGTTAAACAGAATCACATTTTTCATTTTTAAGATGTTCTAACGCTCATAATCTTGAATCCTTACATGTAGCTGGCAATAAATTCTATATCATTTCTTTATCTAAAATTATTTTCACACTTCTTATATTGTTTTCTGCTCTTCGTGGCTGTAACACATTTATAAATTCTTCCATAAATTCATCACCAGCTAGTGTAGGATAAATGATAAGAAATAAACTTTATTGACTTGATTCACAAATAATTAGCTACTTACAAAATTTTAATAAATAAAATAAATCAAAGGAAATTTGGTCGGTGAAATTAGAAATTTCTAATTTACTATAAAGAGTAAAAAATACAATCGAAATTACTTCCGTAGTGATACGATCCGGAAAAATAATATATTGTTGATTACATGAAGGTATTATACTTGATATATATATATATTTATGTATTCATATAATAAATAATATTACACTAGATATAACTTTCACTATCGTTTTGTTGAAACGCAAAGTTTTTGAATTTTTTTCATACCCTCTTATGGAGGGTGCTATATTAAAGTATATATTAAATAATTTGTTATAATGCATACTGCTTATTTATAATATTATTCAAGGCGGGCACCACGTCTTGGCCTCATCATGGACCTAGGCGGTTAAGGCCCTGCAAGTTTTTATGTCAAACAGCCTTATTCTCGTGATGTGCTCGTGATACTTGTATTAAAAACAATATTGTTTCATGTACAATATTGAAAACAACATAGTTTGATATAATGTATGAAATTCGTATTTCCGTGACTCCTTGTAAACTGTCTCTATACAATTTATTCAGCCTTATCCTCGTGACACTTGTATTGAAAACAATATTGTTTCGTATACAATATTAAAAACAATATAGTTTATGATATAGTATGAAATTCCTATACTCGTGACTCCTTGTAAACTGTCTCTATACAATTTGTTGTATTGTAATGTATACAAGTATGAAGTTATTTCATTTCCTTATTTGACATTTATTTACTTGATTTTTTGACATGACATTTCCCAAACCCAAAAGAATTATTATATTTGTTATTAATGGTGTTGTGGAAGAAAAAAAAATAGTATGGAAGGCTCAATAACAGATAAGAACATTTAAAAACCGGGAGAATACAGCCAAATTTAAATTCGTATATATCGTAGGTATGACAAGAAATGGTTTTAAATTTAGATTCTTGTTGAAATGTGTCATTTAGAAACGTAGAGAACTGGAGAAAAACATAAAAATAACAACAGTTAATATCATATTACAATTTAATCAAATAACTAGGGCTCTATCATACAAATTATTTAATATATATTTCAATATGGCGCCACCCATAGGGATGTGTGAAAAAATGCATAAAGATTGTGTAACCCGCCCTACATTTTTATATAATCTTAAAAATCTCCTATATAAACCCGCGTGCCGCCTTGATATTATTATAAATACCTAGTATGCATTATAACAAATTATTATTATTATATTATATTAATATGGCGCCTCCCGTACGGGCATATACCTATTAAGTAATAGTTAATAAGTATATGCGTACGGGGGTGTGAAAAAAAAATGATAAAGATTGTATATCAAGTATCATCTTCATCCGATTTGGAAAGCTGGTAGATAATACTTTTCATACCTACTGGCTAGAATACACAGTTTCGATGGCATATGACACCTTGTAATATTTTTATAAAATATCAACAGCAGCGGAATATTGCCATTTTGTAATTTTGTCTGTTTAAAATTGGCGCTGATGTGAGCGTCATCTACTGAATTGGCATGGACATTGGAGTATTGGAGAACTGTATTATAGACAGAGTTGAAGTAGTATTTGACAGGTTTTTGTTTGAATTGTCAATTTTTGTTTTTTCTCTGGTAATAAATGCCTTTTCTATTATAAACTTTGTGAATCAAGTCAATAAAGCTTATTTCTCATCATTTATCCTACACTAGCTGATGATGAATTTATGGTAGAATTTATAAATGTGTTACAGCCACGAAGAGCAGAAAACAATATAAGAAGTGTGAAATTAATTTTAGATAAAGGAATGATATAGAATTTATTGCCAGCTACATTTAAGGATTCAAGATTATGAGCGTTAGAACATCTTAAAAATGAAGAATGTGATTCTGTTTAACTTATCTTTTTTGTTACTCTGTATTATTATATTAAATAGTCCTATTAAGAAAAGAAAATATTTTATTATTTATTGAATAAAATATTATTCATGAAATGTGTTTATTATTTATATTATTTACTTAATTTCAAATGAACAATTTCGAATGTAATAAATAAATACTAAATTTCAAAGTTAATAGTACAGCCATCTATATTTTAATAGGCGATATGCGACATAGATACGTGCATGTAGCGACCTGTAATGAATGGTTCATACGCCGAGAATACTCCTCATCCTGTCCCAATTCGTCCCACTTTAGTACTTGTGGCATTATGATGTCGGAAAACTTCGGGTCTGGTAGTCGACATACGTTTATCACTTGTGGCATTACGGACGTCTGGCATTTAGGACGCGTAGCACTTCGGAGCTGTAGGATTAGTACGACTGCTACGCACTCGATATCCCTACTACATGCTCGAATATGATAACACGCCGCATTTAGGTACGTACATGCTCGGGTCTACTTCGGTTCGTTCGGGAGTATTCGTACTACAGCTGTAGGGATAAATAAATGTAATCATTTACTTAAAATGGTTTTCTTATAATTATCTTTACATTTTTTTAGTAATAATATGTATGATTACAATTAAATATATTTGATTTCCTACCTTTTGTAATACTTACTGAAAAACTCGAAAACTCATGAACCACTGATTGTACACCGCTGGTACGTACAACTAGTACGTCACGTATCACGTGACCTACCAAAATTAAATTTTAAAAATTAATATCTCGCTTATTAAAAGGTATTTTTAATTCGGGTTTTCACAGGTACTCTTAGAAATACCTGTTCTTTAAGAATAAAAAATAAAAAAAATATGCGAGAATACCCTATTATGCAATTGCACAATAAGCTGCAACAGCAGCAACTAAACCTCAACGTCGTTCATGACGGTTAATATTGATTATTGCGCATGCGTATTGTGTAATCCGAGACGATGCATATCGAGAGTGTACTGCACTCCACTCGTGCTTCCTCGCCATAACAAAGTCTCGCCGAGACATTCGGCGAGCGGCCTCGGCGAGAGTGTACTGCCAGCATAACTGGTAGTTTGACTGACTGTTAGTTATCTTGCCGTTAACGAAAATTTATCTTACTGGTAACTTTTAACCATAGTGGAACAACGCAAACTGGAGTTATTAATAGAATAAATTTTAACCGAATGTTTAACTATAGATGGAACAATCGGCCCTTAATGTTCGAATTTCTTCCAATTTCTTGACGGGATTTCTGATGAGTATATGTATATAGCTATAATTTTAAATATTTAATTGTTATACAACAAGAAATAGTAAACTTACCAAATATCACAGAATTTTTTTTAAATAATGTCAGTTAAACTTCTTCATGTAACGTAAAAGCATAATTTGACGTTTTACTACTATGTTGATAGTTTCAGCTAAAATCTACATAAAACCATATTCATACTATGACAAATTTTGAATCAGTACTTATCCACTGTCATGTGTTTAGTTAAAATAGACTTAAGATCAAGTTTGAGAATTGAGCTGCCAATACCGCCCAAATAGGTCTATGAACTACTGTTGGTTTTTGACATTGACATTTTTCTGTCATTTACAAACATCTGATGGTTACTATGGAGTTGTTTAGGCTCTGAAATTTATTACAACATTATTTTATATGTTAATGTTTTATCTTAATATATAGAAGATATAATAAAATTTTAAAATGTATCGAATAGAGAATTTTATGTTCTTTAATACTGATAATAAAAAAATTCAAAAAAATAATATTTAGAATTTTTTTTAAGATACTACTACTTCCGGTTTTCCAATTGGTACCAAACCTATTCAACTCTCCCCATTAATGTGAGATTGAGGGATCCATAGTCAAACAGGTCTTTAGTCTTAGAGAATGTGAGAAATCATACCTCCAACACCCTCACACACATACACACACACATATATATATACACACACACACACACACATATACACACACACACACACACACACACACACACACACAGAGAGAGAGAGAGACATCATTGTAAAAATGTTAAAATCGTATTCTATGGATCTTAAATCGTGCTTATTCAGGAAAATCTGGATATTCGATTTTTAGCATAAATACAATACCTTTCTTAGCGAGAGGTAATAGATGATTGGTCAAATATTTATGGTTAGAGATCATTACAAATTTATTTTTTATTCCAACAAATTCAAAATCTCTATGCTTTTTGTAGGGTTTATGTATTTCAGCGCGGTAAATTGCATAATTTTTCAAAAGTTCAATTGCCTGTCTAGTGCGCAGTACTCCAAATAAATAACCGAGTAGTTTAACTGGAAAACATTATTTTGTCTATAGATTGACGGTCGTACATTTTAGTTTTCAGCTTGAGTATTATTTGTGAAAAGATTATTTTTTATGAAATATATACAATGATAACTCATACTATTTTCCGTCTGTGTCAAACTAAACCTGCGCATTGTGCTCACAATACAATAGTACCAACATCGATGTAAACGTCAAAATATTTTGCTGATTTTGATTTAAAAAATGTAATCAGGTACATATTTTTAAAGAATGTTTTCTCTATCCTGTATTTTTAAATTTATCTTTTAGAATTGTATAGAAAATATTGCTATGATACAATTAATGCTTACGTTATCTTCTTTACTTTGTTGTGGAATAACAACGCCGAACTGTATAATTTTTAACAATATATGTAACAATGGTCGTTAGAACTTTATTTACGGAAATAAGCCGGTTTCACATTATTCAAAACGTATGTATCTTAAATGAAAGTTTATGCAATATTTTTCATAGTATAATAAAATAGATAAATAAATAAATAAATAAATAAATATTTCATCACGGCATATTACCCATTGCTGGGTGTGCCAATCTGCTTCGTATACAGATATCGGTAATGATGGAATATTTGTACCGTGTGGGCGCTTACCAGGCGTCACCTCACGGGCACTCATTGCTGGCGTGGAGAGTGCGCCACAGGGGTCAATTTTGTGCCATTAAAATGCGATGTAATTTTTGGCGTCGGTCGGGATCGAACCCGGGTCCCCAGATTCGCGACCAGACACTCAGGCACATGGCCATGAGACCCCATATACTTGAAGTTAAATAAAATAGATAATAATAATAATAATAATAAGTGATGTCGTGCGCCCTTATAATAAAATAATAATTTGTTGTTATTTTCGTAAATAGTTAAATAAAAATATTGGCACCAGAAATTGTCTTGAAAAACAACCCCCCACTCGTGTGACGTCGAAGTACATACAGCATGTCATTCATAATTAATAAGGGAAACAGTTTGTCCATCACCTACGACCTTGACCTAGGTTATTTATATGAATAAAAGTAGGCGATAGTTATATGTTAAGCTGTATGAACTTGAATGTCTCATTTTGTTTCAGGTAACGTAACTTTTTTTTTAAATATTACACAAATTTCAATAATTGTAAAATATCTAGTGAATATTTCGTGATATTTTCAAATTTGAAGCTGTTTAAAGAATAATATTTTTAAAAATTACTTAGAAGGCATATAAAAATTCTTGCAACAGCCCTTTTGTGAGTAATATTGTTATTTTAATGTTTATTTATATGGGTGAAATGTAAAAATGAAAGAAATATGGTTAATTAAAATAAATTTTTATTAAACGATAAATATTAGGAAAATAAACGATTACTATGATTAAATAAATAGTAAATACGATTTAAGACTACGAATATTATTAAACACAGCACTAGGGTTATTTATGTAACTACATATTTCCATTTATTTCACTACGCGTTCCAATCTTACACTGCCGGTCGGTTGAAGACTGTTGTAGACTGTTTACGCAATATTTATATCACTTTATTTATAAAACTATTTATTATTTATATTACCATTCAACTATCCGAACTTCGCTGACCAACTCTCTCCAGTCACTGAACTAGTGAACTCTATATTGGTCTCCACTGAACTGTCCAACTTCACACTAAACTGCCTGGCACGGAGCTGCACCGCCTTTATATTAGCTTCTATGCATCTAGGGAGTTCTAGAACATAGGCGTCAGTCGCATACGGCGATCGGCAATTACGTCATCGCCTTACGAAAAATTGACGATTATGTTCTAGAAACTTTCACCAGCGGCGTCGGTCGTGTGCTCGCTAGGCTCAGTGGCGTCGGGTGCATGCACGTTACATTATTATAACGCACAGGAGTGTTGTCAACTGACCGGTAATTTGACTTTGTCTTATGAGTGATAATATGCAAATTTAACCTTTTTTCTTTATAAGAATTATACTTGGCAGGATAATTTCACATTTATGGTAAGGTACTTAAACAACATTGCCACATTATACAGTTCACTTCCGTTTACTTTGCGTTATTTGACATTTGATTTGAGGTTCGAACAAAAAATAATACGTGGTTAATACAATATTAAAAATTATTTGTAGAGACAACTTGAACGTTATCACAAAAATCTGTTGTGGCCATCACAATACCTCTCTCTCGCCACTTCCGTTTTTGGTTACATAAGTATTGTATTTAACATTTCTTACGCTCTACACCAAAAATTCTACTTATACCTGTTCTTTGTATTTAGATTTTTAAATTCATTCTATGAAGAAATTTGTCGTCTTCTAATTTTTCGATATGTCTCCAATTCATTGTCGGAATTGACAGTAATTCTGAAGGGAATATGCAATATACCTATAATTTTAAATATTTAACTATTAATACAATAAGAAATAATATATGTATGTACTTCCCAGCAAAAGTCTTCAGTAATGTATCCGGATTTCTGACACTGACATTTATCTGTCAGTTACAAACATTTTAATTTTTCAATTGGTTTCCATGGCATTATTTGCACTATGAGATTTATTACAACAGATTATTTTATCTAATAAGTCAAAGATATAATAATAGTATATTATTCAATGAGCATGTAATGTATGCTATTACTCATGAAAATGAAGTTTGCATCACGAGCCGGAAGGCGAGTGATGTAAATCATTCGAGTGAGTAATAGCCATTACATGTGAATAGAATACTATACGTTATCCACAACTGTCAAATAATAACATACAAATTTCTAGAAAATTGTTTGTTTACAAATATAAACATAGTTAGCGTTGATCGTTATTATAACAAAATTATGAAGTTATTTGACATTTAGCAGAAAATTTTAAACCGACTATTCAGCTACATTTTAAGCTTAAGAAGAAAATGAAACTATAAAAAATGAGAAAACTAGTATAATTTTGGCTTTTAATGTGGAAAAAAATTCTTATTAAAAGTAATTTGTTTGTACTCTTTGAAAGGTAAGATTTTAATTTGACATAACGATTGAATAATATTATTCCATCGAACTGTCAATATTATTCAATTAGCAACAGTAACTAATGTCATTAATTGATAGAAAACTGTATCAGATAGAGAATTTAATCTTCTTTAATATTTGCAAGAATAAAATTTTTCAAAAAATAATGTTCAGAAGATTTTTTTTAAGAATCTGCAACTTCCGGTTATCCAATTGTTACCAAACTCTTCCCATTAATGTCCGATTGAGAAATACGTAGTTTAACACATTAATTCTTATAGTTTTTGAGAAATCGTCCTTCTAACATACACACACACACACACACACACACACACACACACACACACACACACACACACACACACACACACACACACACACATAAACACACATCATTGTAAAAATGTTAAAATCGGATTGTAGGGACCTTAAAACATGCTTATTTACTAAAATCTGTATATGCGATTTGTACATGTACATGAATGTAATACCTCTCTTGAGGTAAAAATGGGTTACAGTGACAGCGATTCGTCTATTCGAATGAACAAAGGCTTACAGTTAATATAATTCAGTTAAATCAGTTAATATATTTCATTAGTGTCAATTAAGATGTCAAAGTTTACAGAAATACATGTGTACTTTCAAAAGGTAATTAAGTAAAATTACAATTACTTTAACCAATATACTCAATTTCATTTAAAAATAATTACTGCTAGAGAATTGTAATTAAATTACGAATTACTTTTGCATTGTAATTGACATTTTAATTACTTTTACAATTACTTTACTGAAAAACGAGATAAAAATTTGTATATCAAAAATATGAAAAAAATCGAGAAAAATAAGAATTGAAAAATAACAGAAATTATTTTTATTCATATATTCTAGGTGGCTATGTGAAAATAAACAGATATTTAATTGTAACTTGCTGAACGAGTTTTTTTTAATTAATAAATTTAAATTAAATGTTCGCATAGCCACCAAGAATATTTGAATAAAAATAATTTCTAATATTTTTCACTAATAGGTTTGTTCCAACATACAATCAAATCATTACGGAATTATCGGACGCATGCGCAGTATTCATATGAGAACGCCATTTTAATACTACGCATTCTTCGGACAGTTCCGTACTGATTTGATTGTATGTTGGAACAAACCTTATATCCTTTTTTCATATTTTTGATGTACAAACTTTTACATTGTTGAAGACAAAAAATGGAAGTTTATATTTTAATAAAATAATTATAGGTTGCTATTTACAAAATAAAAGTTGATAGTTGTATGTCGCAAACCTAGCTTTATAAAAAATATCTACATCTGCCATCAAATAGTAAATTTAAGTGAAAATAAAACTTTTATGAGTTTTTTTTTTTATTACTTATAATAAATATGTTGAAAGTGTGGGCATCTTCCCAGACTCAGCCTGTGTATATGTCCATACAATTATGTATGTATGTATGTATATTGTTTCAGGATTTTCAACCCTTACAGGTTATATCCCTAGGGTGGTCTCACACACTACATCTATTTAATTTTTTTATAATTGCCACGAAGTTCCTTGCGTAGATGTCATGTGAGTTGCCCACCCGAGCAAGCCCTTATTACAACCACCAGCCGGTGCCAGATAGCTTAGTGATTGCCAAGTTAATTGTATCCCAACTTGGAAAGGTAACGGGAGTAGATACCGATCAAGATCAGTCGAGAAAAATCCGACCTGACCCGGATTCGAACCCACGACCTCTGAGTCTAGAGGCTAGCACTCTACCACTGTGTTATCCCGCCGTTTATGTCTATACAGTTATTAAAAATACTTTATAGTGATTTATATGAAACCCTATATGAAAACATTGTAAATTCCTTGAAAATTACATTATTACTATTAGGATTCAGAAAAAATAAGAAATTATAACTTAAGTAAAAGTCCAAAGTTCGTCTTACGTCCCAACGCACATGACAAGCTGCACTTGTAACCTATCGTCACACCCACAACGCAGATAAACTACGCTACGTTCCTATCCCGGGGTTTACCTCACTTCTTGGTTCAAAATAGTAATTAATATTAATAATACTTTTGTAAAAGTAATTAATTACTGCCCAGCTCTCGTTCCACTGAAGAAAAACTTTAGTAAGCTTCACTTGCTCGTATCAATTTGGGGTTTTTAATTTATTTTTTTTCATTGTTTCTATATTTTCTTTTGTGAAGTGACATTTCATTTACAAAATGTCATTACATACTTATCTTGAGATTTGTTTGAATCTTGTCTATCTGTTATGAATATAATATATTTTTAAGGTACCCAAGTGACACAAATGGCCTAAAATCGACGTCGTTGTGACGTCCTAATTTACATCACGTAGATGTCTCAGCGTCAAGCTGTACGACACCTTGTTTTGACGTGATTATACGTATAAGTATTATAATTTACTGAATTTTGGTATGTGTGCAGTCTATGGCTCTTACTATTTTAGGAAACACAATATTTTGTGTTTTGTTTATCTCTTATTCTGTTCAAACAAATTTTATAAATTATTGTCAGAGTGATTCCATAGCTTCTGCAGTTTCACAATTATTCGCGACAAAGTTGACTAATGCATTCCTGTAAAATCTGCCATTTGTGACACTTCGAAATTAACCAATAGTTGCGAGTTAAAAAAACGCAAGCTTGTGAGATTTTTTTCATATGAAATAACAATAACTCCAATATTTTTTCTGTGTCAATCGAACTCACATAGAAATCTTTGCTACAATCTCATCATCCCTTGTGTGAAATAAATTTGATCTCCTATTCACTCTCCTTGGTATTTGATAGTTTATTAAATTAATGTTATTCATTTCATCTTCTTCAGCAGCATTATATTAATATTCAATATCGTTTAAAACATTTATCTTGAATTTGATATAGCACGAAATGTCACAATGGATATAGGTCTCACTTAATGCAATTGAGCGGTAGTTGAAGTACGGTACCTAGTAAAAATAAAGTGGATCTTAAGGTATAGTGCAAAGGTTTTTAGTAATTTAAGTGCCACTTATTACTAAGTGCAACGTAACTAGTAACGGTGCAAACAGGCATACGCGACTAAGGACTAAAACAACAATATCTCAATTTATATGATTTATTACTTAAAAATGACATTGGGTTTTGAATCTGGGTTACCCAATTCTCAACCTACACACTATCCTTTCTGCTGCCTCTCACCCTCTTCAAAAAACATTAATAACTATCTCACAAACTGAACTCTCATCCCATCTGAAATTTCCAAACTTAATCCACAAAAACAGTTCTCGTCTGATGTGCTTGATTTTGCACCTCTATTGATCAGGGTCGGCTGTGAAACGTCACGCACCCGCCTACTAGATATGAAGGATAGTAATGTCAAAGCTTCTCTGACAGTAGAGCTGAGCGCTCTGTCCTGTTGGGGACTGGATTACTTCGGCCGCGCACTGACATCTTATCAATTATAACCTAAAGATCATTCGGGGCAATTCAAACCCAGATACCCACACTTTGTAGAAGAAATATGATTAATGGTAGAGGATTACTACAACGAACGATAGGTCAACTGTAATTTGGAATATCGGTATCAATACCAGTCATTATCAAGTAAATATGAGGGTGACTAAATAAAGAAGGGATCAATTATGGTTTGCAAATTTTTCAAGAGTTTGCAGCATTGATTTTGATTGATTAATTGGTTTTATGAACTGATTTTAATAAAGCTCGCCCGCTTGCCTGTTCCGGTATCAAGTCTATGGCCCATATTACTAGCGCACTTTTATAATAAAACCGCTTTTATGGGCCAGCGCTTTTATTATAAAAGTGCGCTCGTAATACGAAATTTTGCTTAAATATTGCTAATAAATATGGTCAAACTCAAAACTTAGACTATGATTGATTATTGATATGATGATATGATATATTGTTATTCTAAAATGTATATAAAACGGGGTATATGACCATAATGGAATTTCAATATATGGGTTATGAAATTTTCAAATTGAGATATGTTAAATTTTTCTCTCTTTCAGACAAAGGTTTGAAAAGTATTCCTAGCAAATTTTAAACATTTATATGGAGAAAACAAGTGAATACCGATTTTCTAAATTTGTCATTCAAATCTACTATTACATGTTGATAATTTTATAATCAGCTTAATCACGAAGTATGTATACTATTATTAAAACAAATGTAATAGTAGATTTCAATGGCAAGTTTAGGAAATCGCTATTCACTTGTTTTCCTATATAAATGTTTGAAATTTGCTAGGAATACTTTACAACCCTTTATCTGCAAGAGAAAAAATTAACATTGAAGCTCAATTACTCGTGGGTTACGGAGTTTCAAACAGGACTCGTTTTTTAATAGCCACCCGATATTTTGCAATTGAAAGTAATATGGTTATATCATTATGGCCTGAGTTTATATTTTTACCATTAACCGCTATGGCATATTGTTTGTCTTTGTCTACCACGCTCGGGTCATAATGAACTACATATAATAATTAATTTAAAAAATACTGGTATTTTATTTTTGATAGTTCATTGGCTACCGGCGCCGATTCCCATATTTTGAAACCGGCCCCAGCAAAAATAACAATAATTGCTCACTTTATGCCCTTACATGCACCATAATTATATTTATTTGCTCAAAATTGTAAAATGAAGAGTTTAGATTTGACTATTTCTGTAATATTATAACCTAATAATCTATCCTATTACCCACAAAACGCCGGTTCACATATCTGCAGCCACGATGAAACTTATATTAACACAACCGGCACCGTCAAATATTTTTTTCTGGGCAACCGGCGCTGGCAGTTAAGATACTTCTTTTGTTTTTTGTCTAATGTCTCATATGTAACAATCAAAATTTCCTCATATGAAATGGAACATAAATTGTGTATTTTTACCTCCCGCTACCCTTGGTAAGGGAGGTATAGGGATCGTGCTAAAATCGCATATCGAGATTTTGGTAAATGACCACGTTTTAAGGTCCCAAGAATCCGATTTTTACATTTTCATGACGTGTGTGTGTGTGTGCATACGTGCGTGCTCTAACTCAAATACTTATCATACAGACAATTTTGAAACCATGTATTTCTACCTTACCAACCTTTCTATGGAAAGAAGCCATTAGATTTTGGTGTCACTCGGATAACCGGAAATGACACTTTACTTCAAGCTCAAAATAGTTTTTCTTAAACCTTTAAATGTTATTTCTTCGCAATTTATGTTATTATAAAAATTTAAGATTATTAAATTATTTGCATTAATACTTTTTCTATATATTTTACGGATAAATTTATAAAATAATATAAAAATTATATCTCGAAGACTGTGCTTTAAACACCCATGGTTACACAGTTCAGCTCAAAAGTATGTAAATGAGAGATAAATGTCACTGCCACAATAAAAAATACAAATTAATAATAGTAAGATTTTAAAAAGCAAATTGTAAATAGAATAATAGTTATATGGAAAGGGACTTCCAGCATTAGTAAATATGTATCTATGTAATTAAATAACAAAATAAATAAATATATCATCACGGCATATTACCCATAGTTGGGTGTGCTAATCTGCTTTGTACACAGATTTTGATAATGATGATGACATATGTGTACCGTGCGGGCGTTTACCAAGCGTCAACTCACGAACACTCATTGCTGACTTGGAGAGTGCAACACAGGGGTCAATTATGTGCCATTTAAAATTCGAAATATTTGGTGTCGGTCGGGATCGAATCCGGTTCCTCAGATTCGCAACCAGACACTCAGGCACACGACCACGAGACCCCATAAGTGAGTTCGAACTAAGTGTAGTCTTAACGTTTCTATTTCTTAGAATACAAAGACATTATTTTGGTTTTTTCCAAAGTACGTATTTCAAATAAAGATTTTTTATGAGCCTGTCAGCCTTCATATTTTTCCAAGGGATCAAATACTTATTTACTCCAAAGAATAGAGACTTTCGTTGATAAAAAGCTCAAGACGGGACTACATTCACATTGAAAGCAAGGCATGGCAAGATTTTTCTCTATTTAATAACAAAGATAATATCAATATGTTTGTGTAAGGAGTATGTAAACAACGACGTTATTAAAATTATCCTAAGGCCACATTAAGATTTTATTAAAATTGTATTTTGCAAAGACCTTCCCTATAGAATTTTGTTGAAAACAAACAATTTTAATTAAAGTTTGATTGACATTCTAGCTTTACAGCTTAACATTTTGCAACTAACTTATCTATTACTCTACCTACGTGGCATATATTATATCCACATCAGATTAGACAAAGACACCCATCTTCATCTCACTTATGTACTTACAAACATATTTAATATACGCATACTATTTTTATAACCAATCAAAAAAGCACATTTTAAACCTTTAGTCTGTAAGAAAAACATTCATTGTACCACAAGATATGTATATAAAATGTCATTTTATGACACCAGTGTTAAAAAGTGATAGATCATTGTTACTTGTAACACACAGGGCCGGGTCTAGAACAAAAGTTGGGGTGGGCAAGATCTAAAAATTCGCCCCCCCCCCCTCCACACCATATTATACTGGTGTTCATTTTAATTTCTATTTCACAAGACAAATGTAAAGAAAAAAAAATGACCAGTGGTTCTCAAAATGTGGGACTTAACTTTTTATTTTAAATGAGAACATATATTTTTTATTTTCTCATTCGTTGGATAATTTAATCCTGAATTCAGTGATATAATATTATGCCCTTATAATGTCGAGTATTTTGAGAAAAGAGCTTATGAAATTTTATTCTAATTTGATTAAAATATGGCTATAATAAGAAATAGAAAAATAAATTCATATTATATTTTATTATTATATTGAATGAATTATAAATGAATTACATGCTGTCAATTTTTTTTTGTGAATTGCCGCCCCTGGCATACTTTGGGGTGGGCTCTATCCCAACTCGCCCACCCCTAAATCCGGCCCTGGTAACACAAGTGTTAAAAGTGAATTAGTTACCTTGGTAATGACGAATGGAACAACAAATCGACATTTTATAATTATTAGAAATACAAATTTAAATGAAAAAATAGTATTTTTAGAAAAAAAATGTGTATGGCATACGTGTAGAAAATGAATTTTTCTTCAAACGTCACAAAAGTAGCATCTTTTGTGACTTGATTCACAAGGTAGAAAGTTTAATTTCTACGTCACCGGAGTAGAAGTAGGTAATTTCTACGCTGCCGGCATAGAAATAAAATAAATAAATATCCATCGAAACTATACAGAATCAGCGAATAAGAAGTATCTTTAATAAAGAAGAATAAAGTTACTAAATAGCTGTCAAATTTAATTAAATAATAACCTATGAATTGAAATATAAACAGAGTTTACTTTTGAGGAAATAACATATTAAAGAATAGCAGACTTACAGATTACAATTACAGGGACGGTAATGAGCATAAGAATACTTAGAATTAAAGTGATAAGAAAAGATTATGTTTTGCAATTGCCCGACTCGTTTCGCTCGTCGTTGAAACTTCCACGCTCGCCACACAAAGTATCACTTTTACTCCTAATAACACAATATACTATTATTTTGTTCGAAGGTTTGAACCACTCCGCTTCGCGTTGTGTTCCAAACTTTCTTCTCACAAAATAAATGATAACTAAGATGTAAGCAAACTGTTTTAATGCATTTGTGCGTTATTTAACTAAAACGTTGTAAAAAGAAAACAACACTTGTAACTTTGTAATAATCACTAATTTATTCAATATATGTAACTAGTTTCGACCAGTTCGGTCATCATCAGACGAATGTCATAGTTTATTCTCTGGCCGAGAAAAAACTAATTTATCTTGTATGAACCCCTCAGCACCAAAATTATATGGTCTTATAAAAACACATAAGGATGGTAACCCCATTAGACCGGTAGTTTCATACATAAATAGAAGTAGAAAGTAGAAATTTAGCTATTAAATTAAATACCATTTTCAAAACACTTACAAATTTCCATGACGAACATTCAGTGAAAGCTCTCTTAAGGTGGCATAGCCATCACAGCTCAACGAGAAAAGATATACATGATAATTTAGAGCTAATTAATTGCTAATTAATTGCGCTAATTAAAATTTTATTGCTTTATTTTTTTTAAAAAAATCTATGGCTGAGCTGGCATAAATCATATGCTGGCTCAGCCAAAAAAAAATAGGGGTATATACAGTATTAATGAACATAGCCAAATTAATTGCTATTTAATTGCTCATTGTAAAACATGTTTTCATTACAAAAATGATAACAAACGCTGAACTAACAGCAATAAGATCATTATTAGGTAACAACAGAGTGCGCCTAGATAAAAAATGGGGTGTTACAATTAATTGCTCTAGCTTAACGTAATCAAAAGGGTTTCTTTAATTGGTATAACCTTTGTCCCTATTGATAGGAAGAATTTTAAATAAATTGCTGCATATAAATTCTGAAACAGAAGCAATAATATCATTTTTAGACTAGAGCAGAGTGCGCTTAGAGTTGAAAATGGGGTGTTAGAATTAATTGCTCTAGCTGAATCTAATGAAAAGGGTTGTCCTATTTATATAACCTTTGCCCTTATTGATACAAGGACATTTTAACTAATTTCTACAATTAAACAACTAGAAACATTACGACAACAGCAGAATGCGCTGAGAGTAAAAAACGTGTGTTAAAAGTAATTGCTGTAGCTCAACCTATTGAAAAGGTTTGCACTACTTGGTATAACCTTTACCCTTATTGATATGAGGTATATTTAATTAATTGCTGCAATTAAACTGAACTAAAACCATTAAGAGAGCAGCTGAATGCACTGAGAGAATAAAAGGGACGTAATAATTAATGGCTCTAGCTCAACCAAATAAAAAGGGTTGTACTACATGGTATACCCTTTGCCCTTATTGATACATGGTATTTTTAATTAATTGCTGCAAATAAACTGAACTAACAGCATTAAAACAACAACTGCATGCGCTGAGAGTATAAAAAGGGATGTTAGAATTAATTGCGCTAGCTCAACCAAATAAAAAGGGTTGTACTAAGTATGATACCCTTTGCCCTTAGTGATACGAGGGATTTTTAATTAATTGCTGCAAATAAACAGAACTAAAACCATTAAGACAGCAGCTGAATGCGCTGAGAGTATAAAACGGGATGTTAGAATTAATTGCGCTAGCTCAACCAAATAAAAAGGGTTGTACTAAGTGTGATACCCTTTGCCCTTATTGATACGAGGGATTTTTAATTAATTGCTGCAAATAAACAGAACTAAAACCATTAAGACAGCAGCTGAATACGCTGAGAATATAAAAAGGGATGTTAGAATTAATTGCGCTAGCTCAACCAAATAAAAAGGGTTGTACTACATGGTATACCCTTTGCCCTTATTGATACATGGTATTTTTAATTAATTTCTGCAAATAAACTGAACAAACAGCATTAAAACAACAACTGCATGCGCTGAGAGTATAAAAAGGGATGTTTGAATTCATTGCTCTAGCTCAACCAAATAAAAAGGGTAGTACTATATAGTATACCCTTTGCCCTTATTGATAGGAGGTATTTTTAATTAATTGCTGCAAATAAACTGAACTAAAAGCATTTAGACAACAGCTGAATGCGCTGAGAGTATAAGAAGGGATGTTATAATTAATTGCTCTAGCTCAACCATATAAAAAGGGTTGTACTACATGATATACCCGTTGCCCTTATTGATACGAGGTATTTTTAATTAATTGCTGCAAATAAACTGAACTAAAAGTATTAAGACAACAGCTGAATGCGCTGAGAGTATAAAAAGTGATGTTACAATTAATTGCTCTAGCTCAACCTAATAAAAAGGGTTGCACTTCGTGGAATACCCTTTGCCCTTATCGATAGGAGGTATTTTTAATTATTTGCTGTAATTAAACTGAACTAAAATCACTAAGACAACAGCTGAATGCGCTGGGAGTATAACAAGGGATGTTACATTTAATTGCTCTAGCTGTCTAGCTCAACCTAATGAAAAGGATTACACTACGTGTTATACCCTTTGCCCTTATTGATAGGAGGAATTTTAAATTAATTGTTACAAACAAACTGTACTAAAAGCATTAAGACAACAGCTGAACGTATTAGTTATTTTGCGAATTAAAATAAGATAACTACTGCGCAATGCTAATACAATGACTACACAACAGAATATACCTACTCCAGATGGCCAATAGGATAAATCAGGGAATACCGGAAAGCGTCTGTAAAGTTTTATTTGATTTGACGGAGTTGGTGCTCATGTAGCGACAGTAGTAGTGCATGGTTGAAATCAGTATAAATCGTTTTATGTCTGCTAGATGGCACACTAGTCAAAATTTAAATATGGTAATAATTTATTTGTTCAGTATATTATTCAAAATGAACAATATTTTATGTTCAGTACATTAATGACTGTTCAGTAATTTAATATTTGTTTAGTATTTAATTCAAATGTTCAGTAATACAATTAAGTGTTTAGATAATCTTAAATGTTTTGCATCAATTGATGTCGACGTCGCGACGCCAGACGCCGTTTTTGAGTTTGCATTAATTCTCAAAACCACTAATCGGGAAACAACTTCAATGGGTGTCGGAAAATACCGACGTTGTGACGCCGGGCGTCGTTTTTGAGTATTCATCAATTCTTAAAACCACTCATCGGGAATCAACTTCGACGCCAACAGACGTTGCGACGCTAGGCGTCGTTTTGGAATTATTATCAATTCTTGAAATCACTAATCAGGAATAAACTCCGACGAGTGTCGAAAGAACTGACGCCCATCGCCGTCGCGGTGCCAGGCGTCGTTTTCGAGTTTTCGTCCATTTTCAAAACCAAATTTTACAGGCACGATTTTCACGCGATAGGTAAGGTTGTGGTTTTGATTTTTAATGAACAAATAATACTGGATCAATATAAAAAATCTGTTGTGGCCAGCACAATACCTTCCGTCAATTCTGTGTATTATGTATAAATTCCATATATAAATTTTGTTGCAAAATATTCTAAATTTCCTGAAAATTATTTCATAAACAAACTATGCAAATTGCACTTGACACTAGCATCTCCTTCGTCTTTAGCTTTCCCCATTCGTTAAGGGTCGCTATTTTTTATTTTCTTTTTCCACTCATTTCTGTTTTACGTGTCGTTCTCGTTCCGTTCTTTTTCTATCAAGTCTTCCGTAATACAGTCCTTCCATCTTCTCTTTGCTCTTCCTCTGTTTCATCTACCTTCTATTACTAAGCTATTCATTCTTCATCAAATATATGCTTCTTTCTCCTCATGACATTTTCAAACCAATGTAATCATCTTTCTAGAAACTTGTAACACTGGAGTTATTTCCTTTTCTATCTTTCCGTGTCTTCCCCAACATCTACTTCAACATCCTTATCTCTGCCACATTAATTTATTTTTATTGATACTGACATCTGTCAATTTGTATTATATGAATATATTAGTATTTTCCATGTTTAGTAAAACTGGCTGATTTATAAAATTTAATATCTTTAAAATTCTTTAACTCTATCCATTGAATATGAAGGTATAAAATGCAATTAAATCGTATAGAAAATAATATTTTCTTTAAGTTATAATAACTTTAAATGTAATAAATCAAATTTAACTGTTAAATCTTCAAATGAGGCTACTTCCGGTTCACCAATTATAACCAAAATCTAATCTGAACTAAATTAAATATTGAGCAAAATTGAATAAAATAATGAAGGTTTACATACGTGCCTGTAAAAATTATATTTTCTCAAGGTAAATTGTGTTAACTACCATCGATCTTGTGTATAACAGATTGATCAAAGCAATAAAAAAATAGTGTAACCATTTTTACTAGGTAAAGCTAGAGCAATTAATTCTAACATCATTTTTTATAGTCTCAGCGCATTTAGCTGTTATCTAAATGCTTTTAGTTCAGTTTATTTGCAGCAATTAATTAAAAATACCACGTATCAATAAGGGCAAAGGGTATACCATGTAGTACAACCCTTTTTATTACGTTGAGCTAGAGCAATTAATTCTAACATCCTTTTTTATACTCCCAGCGAATTCAGCTATGGTCTTGATGCTTTTAGTTCAGTTTAATTACAGCAATTAATTAACAAATTGTCCTATCAATAAGGGCAAAGCGTATAACATGAAGTGCAACCCTTTTTCTTAGGTTGAGCTAGCGCAATTAATTCTAACATCTCTTTTTATACTCCCAGCGCATTCAGCTATTGTCTTGATGCTTTTAGGTCAGTGTAATTGCAGCAATTAATTAAAAATACGTCCTATCAATAAGGGCAAAGTGTATAACACGTAGTGCAACCCTTTTTATTTGGTTGAGCTAGCGCAATTAATTCTAACATCCCTTTTTATACTCCCAACGTATTCAGCTGTTGTCTTAATGCGTTTAGTTCAGTTTATTTGCAGCAATTATTTAAAAATATCTCCTATCAATAATGGTAAAGGGTATACCACGTAGTGCAATCCTTTTTATTAAGTTGAGTTAGAGCAATTAATTGTAACATCCCTTTATTATACTATCAGCGAATTCAGCTGTTGTCTTAATGCTTTTAGTACAGTTTGTTTGTAGCAATTAATTTAAAATTCCTCCTATTAATAAGGGCAAAGGGTATAACACGTAGTGTAATCCTTTTCATTAAGTTGAGCTAGAGCAATTAATTGTAACATCCCTTTTTATACTCCCAGCGCATTCAGCTGTTGTCTTAGTGATTTTAGTTCTGTTTATTTGCAGCAATTAATTAAAAATCCCTCGTATCAATAAGGGCAAAGGGTATCACACTTAGTACAACCCTTTTTATTTGGTTGAGCTAGCGCAATTAATTCTAACATCCCTTTTTATACTCTCAGCGCATTCAGCTGCTGTCTTAATGGTTTTAGTTCTGTTTATTTGCAGCAATTAATTAAAAATCCGTCGTATCAATAAGGGCAAAGGTTATCACTCTTAGTAAAACCCTTTTTATTTGGTTGAGCTAGCGCAATTAATTCTAACATCCCTTTTTATACTCTCAGCGCATTCAGCTGCTGTCTTAATGGTTTTAGTTCTGTTTATTTGCAGTAATTAATTAAAAATCCGTCGTATCAATAAGGGCAACGGTTATCACACTTAGTAAAACCCTTTTTATTTGGTTGAGCTAGCGCAATTAATTCTAACATCCCTTTTTATACTCTCAGCGCATTCAGCTGCTGTCTTAATGGTTTTAGTTCTGTTTATTTGCAGCAATTAATTAAAAATCCGTCGTATTAATAAGGGCAAAGGTTATCACACTTAGTAAAACCCTTTTTATTTGGTTGAGCTAGCGCAATTAATTCTAACATCCCTTTTTATACTCTCAGCGCATTCAGCTGCTGTCTTAATGGTTTTAGTTCTGTTTATTTGCAGCAATTAATTAAAAATCCGTCGTATCAATAAGGGCAAAGGTTATCACACTTAGTAAAACCCTTTTTATTTGGTTGAGCTAGCGCAATTAATTCTAACATCCCTTTTTATACTCTCAGCGCATTCAGCTGCTGTCTTAATGGTTTTAGTTCTGTTTATTTGCAGCAATTAATTAAAAATCCCTCGTATCAATAAGGGCAAAGGGTATCACACTTAGTACAACCCTTTTTATTTGGTTGAGCTAGCGCAATTAATTCTAACATCCCTTTTTATACTCTCAGCGCATTCAGCTGCTGTCTTAATGGTTTTAGTTCTGTTTATTTGCAGCAATTAATTAAAAATCCCTCGTATCAATAAGGGCAAAGGGTATCACACTTAGTACAACCCTTTTTATTTGGTAGAGCTAGCGCAATTAATTCTAACATCCCTTTTTATATTCTCAGCGCATTCATTTGCTGTCTTAATGGTTTTAGTTCTGTTTATTTGCAGCAATTAATTAAAAATCCCTCGTATCAATAAGGGCAAAGGGTATCACACTTAGTACAACCCTTTTTATTTGGTTGAGCTAGCGCAATTAATTCTAACATCCCTTTTTATACTCTCAGCGCATTCAGCTGCTGTCTTAATGGTTTTAGTTCTGTTTATTTGCAGCAATTAATTAAAAATCCGTCGTATCAATAAGGGCAAAGGTTATCACACTTAGTAAAACCCTTTTTATTTGGTTGAGCTAGCGCAATTAATTCTAACATCCCTTTTTATACTCTCAGCGCATTCAGCTGCTGTCTTAATGGTTTTAGTTCTGTTTATTTGCAGTAATTAATTAAAAATCCGTCGTATCAATAAGGGCAAAGGTTATCACACTTAGTAAAACCCTTTTTATTTGGTTCAGCTAGCGCAATTAATTCTAACATCCCTTTTTATACTCTCAGCGCATTCAGCTGCTGTCTTAATGGTTTTAGTTCTGTTTATTTGCAGCAATTAATTAAAAATCCGTCGTATCAATAAGGGCAAAGGTTATCACACTTAGTAAAACCCTTTTTATTTGGTTGAGCTAGCGCAATTAATTCTAACATCCCTTTTTATACTCTCAGCGCATTCAGTTGCTGTCTTAATGGTTTTAGTTCTGTTTATTTGCAGCAATTAATTAAAAATCCGTCGTATCAATAAGGGCAAAGGGTATTACACTTAGTATAACCCTTTTTATGTGGTTGAGCTAGCGCAATTAATTCTAACATACCTTTTTATACTCTCAGCGTATTCAGCTGTTGTTTTAATGGTTTTAGTTCTGTTTATTTGCAGCAATTAATTAAAAAACCGTCATATCAATAAGGGCAAAGGGTATCACACTTAGTAAAACCCTTTTTATTTGGTTGAGCTAGCGCAATTAATTCTAACATCCCTTTTTATACTCTCAGCGCATTCAGCTGCTGTCTTAATGGTTTTAGTTCAGTTTAATTGCAGCAATTAATTAAATATACCTCATATCAATAAGAGTAAAGGTTATACCAAGTAGTGCAAACCTTTTCAATAGGTTGAGCTACAGCAATTACTTTTAACACACTTTTTTACTCTCAGCGCATTCTGCTGTTGTCGTAATGTTTCTAGTTGTTTAATTGTAGAAATTAGTTAAAATGTCCTTGTATCAATAAGGGCAAAGGTTATATAAATAGGACAACCCTTTTCATTAGATTCAGCTAGAGCAATTAATTCTAACACCCCATTTTCAACTCTAAGCGCACTCTGCTCTAGTCTAAAAATGATATTATTGCTTCTGTTATTTGCAGCAATTAATTAAAAATCCCTCGTATCAATAAGGGCAAAGGGTATCACACTTAGTACAACCCTTTTTATTTGGTTGAGCTAGCGCAATTAATTCTAACATCCCTTTTTATACTCTCAGCGCATTCAGCTGCTGTCTTAATGGTTTTAGTTCTGTTTATTTGCAGCAATTAATTATAAATCCGTCGTATCAATAAGGGCAAAGGGTAACACAATTAGTACAACCCCTTTTATTTGGTTGAGCTAGAGCAATTAATTATTACGTCCCTTTTATTCTCTCAGTGCATTCAGCTGCTCTCTTAATGGTTTTAGTTCAGTTTAATTGCAGCAATTAATTAAATATACCTCATATCAATAAGGGTAAAGGTTATACCAAGTAGTGCAAACCTTTTCAATAGGTTGAGCTACAGCAATTACTTTTAACACACGTTTTTTACTCTCAGCGCATTCTGCTGTTGTCGTAATGTTTCTAGTTGTTTAATTGTAGAAATTAGTTAAAATGTCCTTGTATCAATAAGGGCAAAGGTTATATAAATAGGACAACCCTTTTCATTAGATTCAGCTAGAGCAATTAATTCTAACACCCCATTTTCAACTCTAAGCGCACTCTGCTCTAGTCTAAAAATGATATTATTGCTTCTGTTATTTGCAGCAATTAATTAAAAATCCCTCGTATCAATAAGGGCAAAGGGTATCACACTTAGTACAACCCTTTTTATTTGGTTGAGCTAGCGCAATTAATTCTAACATCTCTTTTTATACTCTCAGCGCATTCAGCTGCTGTCTTAATGGTTTTAGTTCTGTTTATTTGCAGCAATTAATTAAAAATCCGTCGTATCAATAAGGGCAAAGGGTAACACAATTAGTACAACCCCTTTTATTTGGTTGAGCTAGAGCAATTAATTATTACGTCCCTTTTTATTCTCTCAGTGCATTCAGCTGCTCTCTTAATGGTTTTAGTTCAGTTTAATTGCAGCAATTAATTAAATATACCTCATATCAATAAGAGTAAAGGTTATACCAAGTAGTGCAAACCTTTTCAATAGGTTGAGCTACAGCAATTACTTTTAACACACGTTTTTTACTCTCAGCGCATTCTGCTGTTGTCGTAATGCTTCTAGTTGTTTAATTGTAGAAATTAGTTAAAATGTCCTTGTATCAATAAGGGCAAAGGTTATATAAATAGGACAACCCTTTTCATTAGATTCAGCTAGAGCAATTAATTCTAACACCCCATTTTCAACTCTAAGCGCACTCTGCTCTAGTCTAAAAATGATATTATTGCTTCTGTTTCAGAATTTATATGCAGCAATTTATTTAAAATTCTTCCTATCAATAGGGACAAAGGTTATACCAATTAAAGAAACCCTTTTGATTACGTTAAGCTAGAGCAATTAATTGTAACACCCCATTTTTTATCTAGGCGCACTCTGTTGTTACCTAATAATGATCTTATTGCTGTTAGTTCAGCGTTTGTTATCATTTTTGTAATGAAAACATGTTTTTCAATGAGCAATTAAATAGCAATTAATTTGGCTATGTTCATTAATACTGTATATGCCCCTATTTTTTTTTGGCTGAGCCAGCATATGATTTATGCCAGCTCAGCCATAGATTTTTTTTAAAAAAATAAAGCAATAAAATTTTAATTAGCGCAATTAATTAGCAATTAATCAGCTCTGAATTATCATGTATATCTTTTCTCGTTGAGCTGTGATGGCTATGCCACCTTAAGAGAGCTTTCAGTGAAGAATTCAGTGCACCTTGCTCAAAAAATTAAAAAACATGTTTATTCCTAATAACTGTAAACTTGTATCGTTTGATGTGACTAGTATGTTCTCAAATATCCCACCCTCTGAATGTTTATCACTCTTAGAAAATGTTCTCTTAGAAAAACAAATTAATATTGTTATTATGCAAGATATCGTATCTCTTTTTAAATTTAACTCCAAAATTTATAAGCAGAATGAAGGTTTGGCCATGGGTTCCCCACTCAGTCCACTTTTAGCAGACATATTTATGTCTAATATTGTGAATATCATTCTGAATTCTGAGCTGAGTAAGAAACATATTATTTTTTGGTTTAGATATGTTGACGATATTTTTGCCTGTTTTAATGGTACAGAAAGACAGATTAACATATTTACTAAATTTATTAATAATATCCACCCAAAAATAAAATTTACCGTAGAAATAGAAGAGAACAATTCTATAATTTTTTTAGATTTATCTATTAGTAAATCAAACAACAAATTGAATTTTAATATTTTTAGAAAACCTACGACAACTGACACTGCTATATTCCTATAGATTGCCAACATTATTTTAAACATAAATTATCGACTTATAACTCTATGTTACACAGAGCATTCAGTATTCCGTTAGAACAGGACAAATTTAAAAAAGAAATTTTAACCAAAAAACAAATTGCCCTTAACAATGGTATTTCTTCTACGATCATAGACAATTTAATTAATAAAAAATATCATCAATATGCTTTGAAGTTAGCTTATCCCGTTATAAAAGAAAGTTCACACACTCGTTATGTGTCCTTAACTTATTTTGGTGAGATAAGTGAACGTATTGGTAAGATCCTAAATAAACATAATGTTATTGTGTCTTTTAAACCCTATAAAAAATTGTCAAACTGTATTTTTAACAATAAATATTCTACTGATATTTTAGATAAATCTGGTGTGTATAAACTAATTTGTAAAACTTGTGATGGGGTATATATTGGTCAAACTGGTCGTAATTTTAACATTAGATTACAAGAACACTTTCGTTCTTTCAAACTAAGAAAAACATATTCTACTTTTGCCAATCATTTACTTGAAATGAATCATGATCCTGAAACAGCTATAATCCCGATTTGTTTAGCCGAAAAAGGTTTAAAACTAAATTTATTAGAATCCCTGGAAATTCTAAAAGCAAAGAAAAACCCCGTTAACACGTTACTTAACGACCAGACGGATTTAATATATACCTCCCTCTTCTCTTGTTGTACCTAGCCAATTACAGTGTTGCCCCTTTTATTGCTTTGTTTTCCTATTTACTGCTATGTTATTTGTTGTACATTCGTCTGATGATGACCGAACTGGTCGAAACTAGTTACATATATTGAATAAATTAGTGATTATTACAAAGTTACAAGTGTTGTTTTCTTTTTATATAATGTATCACAAAGTTAAGGCTGAACTAATTCAAAATTTAAAACGTTGTAGTTATCTTTCTCTAAAAGTTAGGTTATGCGTGTTTTAATGTCAAATATAAAGTAGTTTTCTACGAACGCTATAGACATAGACCAATCCAAAACAAACGCAATTAATATGGCGTCGTGGGACACCTGTCAATTTTGACAAGGGTTTGACGTGAATTTGTCAAACTTGTCAAACACCAGTCAAAATTGACAGGTGCCCTACGATGCCATATTGAATTGCATTTGTTCTGGATTGGTCAATTTCTAAACAAATAAGGTTAAAAGCTATATGTACACATACACAAGGTAAAAAAATTATGTACGCATGCTCATTGGAGCCAAATGAGCTTTAACATTGACGCTATTTATTTTGACATTATGTGAAAACTCTTCAAGGTGGTGGCCGTGATTAGGAACACACTCTTTTCATGATTCATTAAAACATTTCAGAGGAAATAACAGTAATTTTTGCCGTCGATGTGTGTACAGCTTTGATTTCTAATAGCACCAGAAGAAGAAGGTCCTCGGAGATTCATACATAAGTTTTGCAGGAAATGTTTAGAGAAGCTGATTTCTTTACGCGGTGATGGATGGCCAGCGCGATTTTGTTTTTCTTGTAGTGTTCTTTACGTCATTATCTTTCGAAGTAATAATCGACAAATTATTGTATCTCTTCTTATTTGTTACGCATGCGCATAACAGAGGAAATGACAATAGTTTGTCGATTATTACTTCGAAAGATAATAACGTAGACGTAGAGAACACTACAAGAAAAATAGACTATACCTGACCTGACCTTACATCCTGCGACTTTTTGTCAGGTTCCCTGAAATAAAAGATGTATAAATACTGACCTCAAAACCTGTAGAATAAAGGTTTGAAATATTATACATCTTTTTCGCACACTTGTACATATGTATTTGTATAGTTCCTAATTAAAAGGAATAATATTGTAACGTCGCCGCCACCGCCGCTCCGTAGCCCTCGCCACCGCCGCTCCGTAGCCCTCGCCACCGCCGCTCCGTAGCCCTCGCCACCGCCGCTCAATAGCCCTCGCCACCGCCGCTCCGTAGCCCTCGCCGACTCCGCGCCATTACTGGCGCCGCTGTGTCGCGCCGAATGTCCGCGCGTAGCAGACTTGTTAGGACAGGTCGCGGTGACGATCTATTGTGCATGCTGTTTACCTCGCGAAGTGATCCAGTAGGTTCGAGAACTAAAGTCGCCTGGTCTATATCCCGTCACCAAAGCCAGCAAACACAGTCTGTGATATAGAACTAACGAGTAAAGAAGTCTGATATAAATAAGCGCCGTGAAAAGTTAGTGATATAAACAAACAGTCGACAAGAAGTGACATAAATAGTAGTGTTAATTGTTTAAATAAATAATCTTAGTGTTTAAGTGTCTTATAATATTCTTAGTCTTTAAATTAGTGTTAATATTTGTTTATCATAGTGTTAGTTAAATTTATTATCTATTAATTATCTTTTTAATATATTTATTTACCGTTCTTTTAATTAACAATAATTGTCTGAGTTTTACACTTCACCCATATAAATAAAAACGTTACAATATGTATTTTTTTTTTGTGATATATTCGTAGGTTACTTGTCGTTACATCTCAAATAAAATTCAACTTGTAAAATATATTACTTCTTTTTATATAAATTGTATTTTTCTCGTGTTTAGTAAAAAAATGTGCATATTAAGAATTATTTATGAACTACTAACAATTAAATTAATATTTATAAATAAATCAACCATCGTTAATATTTAAACTACATGTGTTAAGCCGGAACCACACATTCGGCATTCCGGGAAACCTCATTTGAATTTTGAATTAAAGCAATTTACAGATTTCTGTTTGTATATATTTGTTATTTTTCGTTTTTAATTAGTATTTGCTGTAGTTGCTGTATGTTCGTCAATTGAACGAACACTACTCGGCGAATGACGAATATTCGTTCCCGGCTTTATATTGTTTGATGTAAATTAGGTATCTATAATAACCAAAAAATACGATAACATCAAAATAATATTTTATCGGAAATAGTGGTTACTGCTTCTACTATAGCCTAAGGATACGAAGAACGAAGAGCTATAAAACTATTTAATTTTTAATGTGTTAAGCAGATAAGTGTCGTTATATAAGTGTAAAAAAAATTGACCTTGTACAAGGTAGACCAATGTTTACATACTCCTTACTACTGGCAATTTACTTCCTGCTATAAACTATTGTGAAATCTGGTTAGCCAATTATAATTTCCAACATATTTTCATTCATGTTAAAGAACACGTAGGAGTAGAAATAACTATAAATAAATAAAATAAATATATCATCACGGCATATTACCCATTGCTGGGCGTGCCAATCTGCTTTGTAAACAGATTTCGGTGGCGTGGAGAGTGCACCACAGGGGTTAATTTTGTATCATTACAGTTCGAAGTAATAAATATTCATGTAATAATTAGATTTTAATTGATACATTGATTGGAGAAATCTGGTACCTAATAACAGGTGTAGAACAACTAGACAACAAATAATGCAAACCTATTATTTCATACAAATTTAATATATGTACAAATGTGTCATTTTCGATGTTTTTTTATGGTATCTCTGGTAAAATTAACGATAGGGCAACACCGTTTGCACATTCCATAGTCAACTTTTCGAGAAAAATTTAATAGTCGCCATAGTAATTTTCGAACTTTTTTCGTTTTTTTGAGCTACAGTCAAAAACTCCTTTTTCGATAATTTAGTAAATATCTTATTTATTATAACAGCTAGAGAAAATTGTTTAGACAAATTTTGTCCGGTTTTTTTGCGTAGAATAAAACGGCGTAATTAATTTTTTTGAAAACAATACAAACTTCTTATTTTTTAAAATATAAACCATATTGAAAATAGTCTCATTTTTTCTTATTTTATAAGCTTTTCAATGATAAACAAGTCTACATTCTTTTGTTTTAAACATGAATTATTGATTTTTTGAAGAAAAAAATTAAAAATAATTAAGAAACAAATAAAAAAACTCAATCACAGATCATATTTTCTATATCTTTAATATTATTTTCTTCATTTTTTATCATTTATTTAATTTATATAACTCAGAAAGCATGTTAAATCATTTTTTTCGATTTGTGGCAAAACCAAATATAACGTTGATAAAATATAATTTATCTAACCTGAAAAAAATAATTTTAAGAACATAATTAATAGATACAGAATTAAAATAAACAAATGATGATCTGTAAAAGATTTTTTTCATTTGTTTCTTAATAATTTTCATTTTTTTCGCTCCAAAAAATAATATTTTTTTCTTTAATCCTGTTTAAAACAAAAGAATGTAGACTTGTTATATATAATTGAAAAGCTTATAAAATAAGCAAAAATATGAGACTATTTTCAAGGTTACCATTTAAAAAAATATAAGTTTGTGTTATATTTCGAGAATTATTAACTTCTCAAAAAATCTAATTACGCCGTTTTATCTATGTAGAAAACAGTACAAAATTTGTCTATACATTTTCTCTATCTATTAAATTATATGATATTTTCGAAATTGGCGGAATACGAGTTTTTTCTTGTAGCTCAAAAACAAAAGAAATCGAAAATTCTGTGGCGACCATTAAATATTTCTCAAAACTTAACCCTGGAATGTGCAAATGGTTATGTTCCATCGTTAATATTACCCGAGATACCTTAAAAAAATATCGAAAATGAGACACCTGTACATAATAATTAAAGCTAAATACTAACTAAACAGAAGTATATTTCCTTTTTAATAAATATTGATTCAAACTATTATTTCCTCGATATAATATTAGATAAAAATATAAAAATAGGAATTAAATTGTTATTCTGGGAAACCAAACGTAATAGTAATATTTTGTACAAATATGGAAATTTTATCCAATGTTAATATTTTCCAAGAATTCTGCTTGTAACATTTTACATGAATTCGTTTTATCACAGGATTTATATCATAGTTTCAATAAAATGTTTTACATCATTTTATATTGTAAAAGTTAGTAGTTTTGTAATAAAAATAAATGCATCTGATGTGTATTTTTATAGAAACTTTAATTTTCATTCTAGGAACAGTAACAGATGTTGTGTCATTATGTATCTGCGAGAAAATATGTAGGTTTTATTTCATTTATTCATCGTTTTTAGTGTACACAGAAAAAAATTAAATAACCGAAACCAATTTGTTGACGAAGTAATAAATTGTTTTGCTGAAAATATAAAGATTTTTTTTTCTTTATCTTGTTTTGTAAGACATGTAAGAGTACACATTATATAAATTCTGTTTTCCCACTCCCGATATCGTAGGCTTATTGTTGCTGGATTGTAGGGGCGTATGTTCATTTTACGATCAAGGTATCGGTTTCTCTGGACGACGCGATGTAATTAGCCCCCTTACGGCCGTATTTTATGAAATAGAAAAAAAAATATTCACTAAAGATAACTTAGATAAATAGGTTTCTTTTCATACCTACATTAACTTTTAATAATTTATTCAAATGTCAAAATGAAAATAATCTAACATCAAAAGTAAGTCACCGGTAGTGAAAAAAATCTTGAAACTTGAGATGAAATATCTTTGATTAATCTCGGGCTTAATTGCCTTCCACTGATAAATCCTATTTACCTCCCATGATGCATAAAGAAATATTATTCATTTGTTTTGAATTTATGAATAGTTTTTAAATAATTTAAGTGATTTCGAAAAAAAATAATTATATGTAACCTACGTCAGGAAAGTGTCTTTCATAGGATCTGCAGGTTTTCAGTCCCGCATGGTGTACGGCGTACTGGAAAATGCCTACCCTAAAAGATTACTTTCTTGACTAACGCCGGCCCGAGCAAATAGGCCAGCCCGAATCAAAATTAATCCCAATTTGAAAAAGAATTATTTAAATAATTGGTTTCGAAAAGATTTTTTTTTCCTTTGATTATTTATTAAAAAATTACAGTAGCCACGTGCCTGAGTGTCTGGTCGCGAATCTGGAGAACTGGGTTCGATCCCGAGCGACGTCAAATATTTCGAATTTTAAACGGCACAAAATTGACCCCCTGTGGTGCACTCTCCACGCCAGCAATGAGTGCCCGTGAGGTGACTCCTGGTAAATGCCCGCATAGTACAAATATGTAATCATCATTACCGAAATCTAAGTACAAAGTAGATTGGCACACTCAGTAATGCCGTGATGATATATTTATTTATTTTATTTATAAAAATAATTATTCCAGTCGGCCTAATTTAAGTTATCCGGGCCTGCTTACAACATAAATTACTAAAAGTATAAAAAAATAAGGAAAACTTGTCAGAAAAACAGATGAATTACCATCTCCATGGAGAAGAAACTCTGAGTAAATTTTATTTTATTCAACATTGAAACAAGTTTATACAGCCTTCATAGTCGCCTTTGTTTCGATGTTAATTATTGTGAATAAATGAAATAATGTGTTTATTTTAACAATAATTAATTGCAAAGTATATCACCTGGGTCAAACGTAGCTATTGCGTAAATTCATCCACGCATTTGTCTTATCGATTTTGTTTCTTCGAGTGGGTAGATGCTTTCAATTACGACGTATGCTTTCAATATTCCGTTGCGAAATAACGAAGTTAGCAGTTTCTGTAATCTGAAAATCTTATCTTGTCACCGATATCTGAGAAATATTGACAAACTTCTTTTTTAAATTCGTTTTATCTCAACTTACAATCGTCTTTTTTATTTGCGGAATCTAGTTTCCAGTTTGATAGGAAATAATCTCGAAGGAAAACAAAACGAGAAAGAACTTAGACATTTTAGTCAAGATAACATTAACCAGACATAATTGAAAGAGAATTTGTAGTCGGCACTTGGTGGAACATTTCTAATAAGTTAAAATAAAAACAAATTTACTCTTGATTTGTCCACTTTATTAATTTTTCTGTTACGATCGTTTCGTCCTTTCGGACAACTAGTTGTCTGATGATATCCGAAAGGACGAAACGCTCATTACAGAATAATAAAGTGGATCAAGAGTAAATTTGTTTTTATTTTAATTAACCAGACTTATAATTTTCTTTGGCCCACAAAAAAATATTCTAAAAACAGAAAACAAACCTGAGTAAAATACATTTGTATGATTTTATTACAATAATTAAAAACGGATTTATGTATTCTCACAAAAGTAATAACATTATTATACAAAACAAAATTAAAAATACGTTAATATAAAAATGTTCGCAAATATTTATTCTGGTTGAATATTCATTATTCTAATATTTTGTAATCATATAAAGTAAATAAGTATTATACGATAAAAAAAAACCATTGTTATGACTAAAATTAGTCAAATACTGACAAAAAAATTGCTACTTCGTATTTTAAATATAAATTTATATCGCAACACAAGTGGGTGGGCGTCAAGAACGATCGCCCTAGCGTCTCTAAAAATCATTGGCTTTAGAATATGTAATATATACAATTTATTGTATGGTCGGTCCCTCAAACCTTGGGTTGAGATACGAACCTGACGACATCTAATTTCGTTACGAGTAAAATTTCATAAGTATACTAATTTTATCAAAATTAATCCTATTAGTTCAGTTTTCACAGCCAAAAAACTAAAATCCCGGAAAATCACCTTTTTCAATTTTGCTCTTTTGAATTGTATTCATGGTTCAAAAATTTAAAATTTGCATTCTCATGTAATTTTTCCCGTATAATCAAATTTTTGAGCTATTGACCAAAATGGAATTTAAGGGTCAACTTTGAACCCAATCTCAGGAACTAAAAGAGATATTAATTTGCTGTTTGAAAATTTAGAATCATCGTGTTGAAGTGTATTTGAAAATTTTGACGTTTTACCAAAAAGTGGGTGTAAGTAAGTATATGAGTTTTGAAGTGCATAACACATAGCATATTTTTACAATTCGTTTACCATGTTTGCGCTCATTTTTGGTACGAAAATTGCAAAATAAAGATCATATTTGTACGAGAAATAATCTGTGAATAATTGATTCGAACCGCTCGTTATATAATTCATATTTTAATTTTACCGCTATAAATTTCATTTCGTGTGCCAAAATTGTCATCTGGCAAGCCTACCAACGAACAGACAGATAACCTCACTTCACTGCCCAGTCTGACTCTGACAAGCAATGGAAGCAAAACAAAAAGAAGTGAAAACATATTTACGAGTGTAAACAAACTTTGTTATTCAACAAAGGTGCAATAAAGCTTCATATTGTCATCAGTATATACAAATAAATATAAAAGGTAACTATTTATAGCATCATTCACACTTCTTTGCTCTTTATTTTTGCTCGACTTACAAGAATTGTGTCAATTGCACAAGAATATAAACTAGAAAGTGTTAAATTGTACCGAAAAATGAATCATTCTTGCCATCTTCGTACATCGCCTATTACCGTTTTTGCATTGCTGGAGATTAACCTTAAGCATTTAATAAATTTTCTTGAACTAAAATTAAGCTTTAGCGTATAAATTTTACGTAATTACTTGCAAGAAATGTGAAATTAGTTCTGTGATTGATGGTAGAAAAAGGAGTAACGATGATATTAATTTTTGTTTCTTTCTTTGTTGCAGGTGAGATATTATTTTGCTCCGCTCGCTTCGATGGTTGTAAGTGTTAGTTTTATTGTTGTTATAATAGGGAATAATTCTACTTGTGGTAGTTTGTTTTGTAGTGAATGCTGTATGAAACACGTAGATACTACGAAACTGAATAGTTTGAACCTCAGCCAAATCTAAAAGTATATTTGATAATTCATTACAACAGTCACAGATTTGAGAATTTAGCCAATGAGAATTTTGTTGTCTATGAAACTATGTCAACATCTACTACAAATAATACAAAAAATATACAATCAGTAAAATGTATATTTTTGAGTCCATATTATTCTTACGAAATATTAATATTAATGAATACACATTTAATATATATTTTTGAAAATTTATAATGTATTCAATGCGACCCTTTGTTATGAAATACTCAAACGCTATATCAATTCTTCAACTGTGCATATTTTAATATCTACGAAAAATATGATAAATTTTCAATAAAATTGTGCATTCCATTTTATCAGTAATGACTTCCTGGATTTGCTTTCAACAAATACATTAAAAATTTGATAAGATAATATGAACAATAGGTAATATAGCAAAAACATGGAAATATCTATAATCATCTGACCAAGAGAATGTATTTTATTGAGTCCATATGGTCGAGGAAAATGAAGTACTTAATAGTTCCTGTATTTAACAATTCGGATATAAATTTATGTGCTCTAAATATGTAGACGTTTAATATCAACTGATAATTACATTAGAATGAAAAATAAAAGTAAACGATAATAAACTTTAACTTTTAACTTATTCATTATTTAATAAATATGGATATTTTTGCAATATTACGATAAATTTTTTTCACTGTTGCTTTTGAAAATAAATATAGTTTTACTCGTAGGCGAAGATATGATTTTTACTATATGATTGGTCAAAAGTTAAAACGCAAACCAAGTTCACAGTAGCTAAAAAAATATCAAATAAAAATAAAGTCAACTGCGTGATCAGCAATAATAAATTAAAGATAACCACGCACCTATTTGATTTTGTTTTTGTAACTGTTCATGTTCTGTTTTATAAACATAAAATAGAAATAATAAGCAAAGTTTGTGTTCAAGAATTAAAATTCTTTATATAATGCATGATTCATCTAAAATCGGTCGACGCTCAAGTGCCATCTACTTCACTCTTAACTGAAATGAAGTATAAGTGGTTTTTGAAAAAGTAGTTTTGAACTTTGAGTTTGAAATACGTTTGAAAAGTCTATGAACATTAATTGCAATTATTATGTTAGATAAGGGTAAATTGGGTTGGATTTTATAAGATCAAAGAACAGTTATACTAATATTTTTTATGTCCTTTATAAAATGCCCGGATCCGGGTTCGAATCCAACCGATGTCAATCTTCAAAATATTTCCATTTTTCAAATATTAAATATTGCGAAAATAACCCCTGCGGTGCTCTCTCCACGACTGCTTGGAGGTACTTCGTTATTTACATTTGTTGAAAAACTATTTTACATACGTTAGTAATTGTGAACAATATTTTGTATTTTCTTACAATTATTTTAAAGTTTACAAATGCAAAACAGTGTTTTCTAAATTTAGTGAAACTGCGTGGATTTTAATAAGCGTAGTGGAATAAATATTTTGTAAGCTAGTAAGTTAGATAAGCAAACCACCTCTATATGGCGTCATCCAGCTAGAGGAGATAGCGCACGTCTGTTTATTTTTCATGCAATTTCGTCTTCTCGCCTCGTATTTTACCATCCTAGCGTTTACTTAACGCTCTGAAAATTAATAAAGAAAGACTTAAGAAAATGAAGACATAAAGCATTTTATATATTCCAGTAAAAATTGCATGAAGTGTGTTGTTTTCCTACAGATATCGATTTAAATTTCGTCCACGTCCAATCAGATTCCAGGGTGACCCATTTTGTGACGTACACAAACATCTCTGATATTTTCTCTACTTACGATGGAGGATTCTTCTTCTGCACTATGTACACAAAATCAATCGTTTATTAATCTCTTATACGAGATTTGTTTTCTTTCGCGAAATATTTCTTACATGGAATGGAACATATGAGTTCTAAATCTAAAATCACAAACTTAGACTCTCGTGTTTCTCTTTCTGGCAATGAATGTTGTGAATAAAATAAAAATATTGATGAATATTTACTCAGAACAGTGTGAGAAAATAATGGAAAAGATAATGGTGTTTGCCAAATGTGCTTATCTTTATTGATATACATATATTCCATAAATATTATATTTGTATTAGTTATTGTTTATTTTAAGTGACACATTAAATTGAATCATGTATGAACAACAGTAATTCTAAATATTAACCTAATATTTTGATTAATAAAATATAAAGAAATTAATGCAGAGACTGTCCCGATTGTTCTCGTCACTTTAACAGCAAGAAGATTGTGTACACTAAGTCCTGATATTTTCATCTCTGGTCTTAACTTAACTGACAATTAAAACTAAAAATGTTGCATCTATATGATGTATTGCATAAGTTGTAAAAAATACTCGTGTCAATTTTTCAATGCGACATTTTTTGTTTTAACCTGACAGTTAAAGGACGGTTTAACCAAAAATGAAAATATCGGGTCTAAGATACAACTTTAGTTAAATGTGACAACTGGTGCGTTTTGGGGAAGTCATACTCATGTACAAAATTTGTCAGAAAAGTCAGAAGGAAAATCTATGTCATAAGTTTTAAATATATAAATATGTACATACATTTTGAATTTAATATTTGTTTTTTAACTAGTTCTTTAATATGTCTGTTTGTTAATTTATACAATACTAGCTGTACCCGTAAATATATGCAACAAACAATATTATGGGGTAATGTTATTACATTATAAATTTTATGTATATTCAATTTTTGCTACTCTTCTGCACTGTTTTTTTTAATCAGTCTTATTTTGTTAGACACATTGATACATATGAAAAATTCTAGTTGATTATTTGACACAACACTTTTAATAACAAATAAGATGCAGGGCCAGTTTATTAATAATTTTATTACTAATTATTTCATGAGGAACTTTGGATATTAGTACAAATTTTATAGCAAACTGCAGTAATGTTCAATTTTCTAACAGATAAATATATTTAAAAACATCTATTTATGGTTGACAAACATTAAATACATACAACAAAACATTGGTAAAGAGGTTATGTTGATTATTGATCGACGCACTCGATAATCAATGACAATCAATAAACTCGAGAAACGATAAATAACTGCACGGTTGACGAACAGTAAATAACACAGCAATGAGCAACCGTCAAACAACAAAACAAAGCAAAAGAGGTTATGATAATCAATAAAGTGGAAAACGAATATTCCCGAATCCCGGTCATTAGCAACGCTAGCGCTGCCCTTTGTCGCTCTAGAAAACAATGTCAATGCTTTTCGTACGTAAACTTTGCAAATCAATTATAAAAAAACCTATACAATTTTTTTAACCTTTAACTACTTCTTTGACACGTCCGGAAGCTGAAAGAATATCTCTATAAACTTTGGCGGCGATATGTAAAACGGTATAGATTTGTATAGAAAACTTTCACTTTTAAATAAAACTAACAAATCTACAGTAAAATTCTTCTTATTAAAAAAGAAAATCACTTCTTTCCTTCATTTTAAAGATGCTACATTTTGTACTCTTTTATCTGTTTTACGATCAGTTTCTTTAAGTCTTCCTTTACATTACATTTTGGTTTTGCGACTCTCTCTAATCTTCTATATAGCTTTAATAACAGTATGCTTCGAAATTGTACTTTTATTAAATATTTTCCATACTCTGTATATATTGTTCCTTCTTGGTGTAAGCTAGGTACCTACCTTAATAAATATTATTTCTGTCGTAGAATGTTTGTTCTTAAATATTCTTATTTACACTTTTTTGTCTTTGGTCAAAAAATTCGATAGTGAGTTTCTACTGAATAAGCACGTTTTGGGGTCCCTAGAATACGAATTTACTATTTTTACGATGATGTCTGTATGTATGAGTGTGTGTGTGTGTGACGATCGTTTCGGATCGCAGAACTCTAATACTACGATACCAAAAATTATATATTTTTCGTATTCTTAGAGTTTAGATGCATATGCAAGTAGTACCTACTTGAGAAATTAATATGTCTGTAATTGGCAGATAAATGTCACTAATATCAGTGTCAAAAATTCAGAGATAGTACTGAAAGCTTTTTCAGGGAACGATATTTAATATTTTTTATTGTTTATTAATTATATATGTACCCATGGAGATGTTTGGGCTGTAAGCAGGCTGTGAGATTTACTACATCAGATTATTTTTTATATTATATATCTATATCTTTATATCTATAGAAGGTATAATAAATTTTTTAAATGTGTCGGATAAAGAATTTTGTTTTTTAATATTTGTAATAACATAAATATTCAAAAAATAATATTTAGAAGATTTTTGTTAAAATACTACTACTTCCGGTTGTCCAATTGTTACCAGAATCTATTCAACTCTTCTTATTATTGTTAGATTGAGGAATCCGTAGTTACACGGGTCTTTAATCTTATAGAAATTGAGAAATCGCACACACATTCACACACACACAGCCATCACCGTAAAAATGTTATTATCGAATTCTAGGGACCTTAAAACGTGCTTAGTCACTAAAATCTGGATATGCTATTTTTAGCATGATTACAATACGTCTCTTAGCGAGAGGTAAAAAGCAGTTAAATATCATTTATTGCCATTTAATGTTTTTATAACTTAAATAATATATTATTCTTTATGTGATTGGATTTCATTTTATACTTCATTTCAATAGATGTAGAGTTAAAGAATTATAAAGATATTAAATTTCATAAATCAGCCAGGTATGCTAACCATGAAAACTGCTAATATATTTAGATAATAGATATTGGGGAAGACACGGAGAGATAGGATACGGAATGAGAGGATAAGGGAAATAAACCGAGTGATAGAAGTTTCTAGAAAGATACAAGAGAGACGATTAGATTGGTTTGAACATGTCATGAGGAGAGATGAAGAATATATTGGAAGAAGAATGAATAGCTTAGTAATAGAAGGTGGAAGAAGCAGAGGAAGACCAAAGATAAGATGGAAGGACTGTATTGCGGAAGACTTGAGAGAAAAGGATCTGAATGAGGACGACATGCAAAACAAAAATGAGTGGAAGAAAATAAAAATAGTGATCTCTAACGGATGGGAAAAGCTAAAGAAGAAGAAGAAGATGTCAGTGTGAAGTGCAATTTGCTTAATTTGTTTATGAAATAATTTTATTGGAATTATAGAATCTTTTGCAAGAAAATTTATGTATGGAATTTATACATAGTACACAAGATTGATGGAAGGCCACATCAGATTTTTTCTTGAATTAAGACCCAGAGAGAATAACAATAATAAGTAATGTAACAAGGTGAGCAATAACAAATAAGTAACTTTTTATAATCTTTTCTAAATTATAGTTTCAGAAATATTATTTCAACTTGTTATCTTTTTTAGTCAAAATTCTGTTTAGAAATAGTTATCCTCTTTTATTAACTGACTGTTTAGTCTAGCTGTCAGAGTTGTTTGTTGACGATTAAGTTTAGAAGTTATTGCGAGCCTACGTGCAGGGTTGATATTTTGATATGGATGCCATATGCTACCCCCTTCACCCCCTCAGAGATAAGGCCTCTCACGGAGGTAACTCTTTGTTTTTAGTTAGTTGGTTTTAGAGTTTTGTATTGTCGAGACAGGGAGTTGGTTTTAGATTCTTGTGTTGACAAGACATGGAGTCGGTGTTAGATACTCGTATTGTCGAGATGTTTTGAGATAGTTTGAGCGCGTAGTAGACGCGCAGAGTTACTATGTAAAATGTAACCATTTAGTTTATGTGCTTAGTTAAGTTTAGTATAATCAATAATAATAAGTGTAAGTGTAAATAATAATAGCCATGTAAATAAAGTTAGTTTGTAATATTAATAATTGTCTGTGTCCATAATTGAAAGTGTGTTCATCAGCCATCAAAGTTAAGAGTGTTAAGTGCAATTGTGTCTGTGTTCCGTCCTCGTTAAACAAGCGGTGGGCGAACATCAAGCGCCTACCAGTTAGTTGAACAAGTGTCATCGTTGGCAAAAGTAAGAAGTAAAAGTACAAAACCATCATTAGAGCTTCTATTCTAATCTCACCATCTAACCTGACCCCCCCCCCGTGTTACATTGGCGCAGTCGGTAGGATAATCAGTGTAATTTTTACCCTGAATATTTATCCGAAAAGATCTTACAGTTTTTGAATTATATTAGTTTGTGACAGAGGAGAGGGTGATCGGAGTGAAAAATGTATTCGTTTTCGACCATGACGCCAACGATGACACAGCAATTCAGGCCGTATCAGCCGTCACCAGATATGCTGAATGTATTACTGGAAATAAATACGTTTTCTGGTGATGGGAGTGTGAAAGAATACATCCATACCATGGTTTCAGCCAGCAGAAGATACGGCTGGGATGAAGTTTTTCTCGGCAGTGCATTAGTGTTTAGGCTCAGTGGTAGGGCAAGGGAATTATATTTTGCAGTTCCATTGTATAAGCGCCCTACCATTGGCACAGATATGGTGCGTTGGTTAGAAATAACCTATGCAGGACGCGCCATATTACCACCATCATTTTTTCCGTCTTGTACGCCAAGGTTTTACGTTTCAACGTGGACGCAGCACCAGGTTTACGCACCACAGGCGCCGTTAGATTCGTTGTCTCCAGGGCATTCGTCGGTGGCACATAGCCACGCTTCTCTTGCCATGCCTGGTGTGCACGAGTTGCCAGTAGGACGGATTAGTTTAGAAGAAATTGAATCCTTGCTGGCAATAGAGGATCGCCGTGCGGTGGTAGACATCCCGCGTCCAAAGGGTCGACAAAGTGCGACAACAGCCGTCACAGCTAGTGACGATGAGGGCGTACAAGAGGGAAAAATGACTGAAGAAGATTGCCTGCCGGAGGAAACAGCAAATATGGAGTGTGAGGACGAACACAGTGAAGTAGCTGATGAACATATTGTGGACACAGTATATGACGACAACAACCTGCACGACAAGGACCTGCAAATGGATGGCAAAGAGGACAACGTGGATGGCGACGTGGACGTGGATTTCGGCGAAGACAACGAAGCCTGCTCAGCTGTGCAAGTCTCCCGCCGCATCCATGGAAGGTACGCCACTGATGTTATCGCCAGTGACGTCATCATCCACAAGACAGAGGTGAAGTTTTTTGTGGTTATCTGTCTTAGGCCACTTATGTGTGAAGAGCCCCCACCCCTGTAGTGTGAGTGCAGTGACCCTTGTATTTTTTATGACAATTGTGTGACGATCTTGTGTTAGTGTTTAGTTGTGGTTCGTAGATAAGGTTTTAGAAATATTAAGTTGCATTTATAGTTTTGTAAACATATATGATATTTGTGATTCTGAAAATCACCTTAGTTATAATAGGAAAATAAAATATTACCCTTTTCCTTAAGCAATAATTGTCAGAGTACGACAATTATTTTGTATTTGTGTTTCTTTTGAAACTTGCATTTGAGATATGTCTATAACGTTTTATGTTTCTGTTTTTATGTTTATGATATTCGTTTATAACGTCTTATGTTTTATGCTTTTATGTTTATGTTCTTATGTTTTATGTGTCATATTTGTAATATTTTATGCTTTTATGTTCTTATGTTTTATGTGTCATATTTGTAATGTTTTACGCTTTTATGCTTATGTTCTTATGCTTTATGTGAGTCATATTTGTAATATGTCTTGCATTTATGCTTATATTTTTGCAATATGTTTTGTATTTTTGTGTTTATGTTTTTAGGTTTCATATTGGTAATATGTTTGATGTTTTATTGTTTTATGTTTAATTCGATTCATGTATGTGTTTTATGTGCATTTTGTTTTGTGTTCGCAGAAATTAGACGTTTTTCTTCCGTGAGCAGGACTTAAAGAATAAATATATCAATTTTGCGTTATATTTATGTCTTAACCTTTTCACTGCGCATTTGTTTTACATAGCCCTTCGCTGTGTGCGCAATTTTCTACTGTGTTCCGTATATATACGTTCATAGCAGTTTACCGTACGCAACACACAAATAAAATTACGCAATAGATGATAAAATCATAGAAAAACATTAAGATATTCAGATTTTATTACAGAAAAATAATTACATTAATGTCCAGAGCAGGAAAACGATAAACGTATATATACGTCCAGAGCAGCGAAAAGGTTAAGGAGGGGATGATGTAACAAGGTGAGCAATAACAAATAAGTAACTTTTTATCTTTTCTAAATTATAGTTTCAGAAATATTATTTCAACTTGTTATCTTTTTTAGTCAAAATTCTGTTTAGAAATAGTTATCCTCTTTTATTAACTGACTGTTTAGTCTAGCTGTCAGAGTTGTTTGTTGACGATTAAGTTTAGAAGTTATTGCGAGCCTACGTGCAGGGTTGATATTTTGATATGGATGCCATATGCTACCCCCTTCACCCCCTCAGAGATAAGGCCTCTCACGGAGGTAACTCTTTGTTTTTAGTTAGTTGGTTTTAGAGTTTTGTATTGTCGAGACAGGGAGTTGGTTTTAGATTCTTGTGTTGACAAGACATGGAGTCGGTGTTAGATACTCGTATTGTCGAGATGTTTTGAGTTAGTTTGAGCGCGTAGTAGACGCGCAGAGTTACTATGTAAAATGTAACCATTTAGTTTATGTGCTTAGTTAAGTTTAGTATAATCAATAATAATAAGTGTAAGTGTAAATAATAATAGCCATGTAAATAAAGTTAGTTTGTAATATTAATAATTGTCTGTGTCCATAATTGAAAGTGTGTTCATCAGCCATCAAAGTTAAGTGTGTTAAGTGCAATTGTGTCTGTGTTCCGTCCTCGTTAAACAAGCGGTGGGCGAACATCAAGCGCCTACCAGTTAGTTGAACAAGTGTCATCGTGGCAAAAGTAAGAAGTAAAAGTACAAAACCATCATTAGAGCTTCTATTCTAATCTCACTTCCTACCCCCCCCCCCCCCCCCCGTGTTACAGTAACTAAGTATGATTATTTCGTCCTTGAAAATGAAATGAAAAATCCTTGCAAATTTTGATAGTACATACAAAACTGAGATATAGGTAGTTTTCTTTTAAATTATTAAAAAATCTTTCAGAACTCATAATTCAATTAAAATAATACAACCTTTTTAGTTTTAGTTCTGTTTATTTTTATAAAAACAGACGTTTCGGCCGTATGAACTACTGCCTTCTTCAGGGTATAGACAACAAATCAACAAATATATAAATAAATGATAACAAAAGAATTAGCAACAGGTAACCATGGTGACTAATTACAATATATTTAATATAGGAAGCCATATTCGACTAAAATCTAAACCGTCTCAATGATTGAAATTATTATTCTTGGTTTTGAAAATGGCTTCTCTAATTAACCTGTTGTGTAGGTGTGTTCGTCTCGCTAGTTTTTTTGTTTCTTCGAATTTTATACAGTGGAATTCTTCCAGGGCATGCTCTGCTACTGAAGAATTTTCTGGCTGGTTCACTTAGAAGAAGAAATGAAAGAATTAAGAATATTTTTATGAAGAATGATTTTTCTAAATCTTCCATCGAAAAATGTCTGAAGCCGAAAAGACCTACCAACAACACTAATGAAAAGGACGTATTGTTTGCTTCGCTTCCTTATGTCAAAAATGTCACGGACAAGATTGGTAGAATTCTTCGTAAGAAGAATATGAAGATTTCGTTTTCTCCATATGTTGAAATTCGACATATGTTAAGACATATAAAACGTCATCCCTCTTCAGTCATCAGGGATTTGTGTCTGCGGGAAAGGTTACATTGGCCAGACTAGTAAAACTATTTCATCAAGATTGAATGAACACCAGCGTTCGATCAGATTGAATCAGCCAAAAAAATCTTCAGTTGCAGAGCATGCCCTGGAACAATTCCACTGTATAAAATTCGAAGAAACAGAAATACTAGCGACACCAACACACCTAAACAACAGGTTAATTAGAGAAGCCATTGAGATTTTCAAAACCAAGAATAATAATCTCAATCATTGTGACGGTTTAGATCTTAGTCGAACATGGCTTTCTATATTAAATATATTGTAATTTGTCACCATGGTTACCTGTTGCTAATGTTTTTGTTATTATTTATTTATATATTTGTTGATTTGTTGTCTATACCCTGAAGAAGGCAGTGGTTCATACTTCCGAAACGTCAGTTTTTATAAAAATAAACAGAACTAAAACTAACAAGGTTATTTTAGTTTTCTTTTACTTACCTGATGACAAAAACTTTTAATAAAATCTTCTTAACACTCAGTTCCATATTAAAATCATGTTTATATTTCTAATATTTTCATTTTTAATATTATTTAACGAATTGAAACTTTTTGTGAAAAATGTATGGGTATAGATAGATCAGTTTTATTAGGTTGTTTTCCGTTATTTATAGTAGTGCTGACGAAAGCATCTGCAGTTAATCGGCTCAAAGTAGGTTGACGTTATAAATTTGTCGTTTTCCAATGATCATTCGACTCGGACGGGGCAATCCTTGGAGAAATAATGCAATGATAATTAGAACATTACTCATGGTGGCACAATTACACGCTTACGTCACTAGATCGAATTTATTTTTTCATATATTGCGAAGATTTTAAACGCGTCTAGTTTAATTTATTTTGCAATAATATTGAAATTGGTTCTCTTACATTGCATTGCTTAAATAAATTTGTATAGTGTAATCACAGTTCAAATTTCACTTTGGATGTCATGACTAAAAATACTCAATATTTAAGTGGTTCGGGTTAGTTCAAACTACAAAATTTTAGTTTGTAGACAAGCAGTGATGGCTCAGAGATTACTACGTTAATGTTAGGATTCTGTCGTATCGCCTGGCGATCACATGACGTAAATTTGACGTCATGTGATCGCCAGGTGATACGGCAAGCAGTACCGAAATGTTAGTGACGTCATTTTTAAGTCATGCAATCGCCAGGCGATACGCACAGTAAGTAGTAAGTTATGACTTCAAATCGTCTGGCTATATAAAAATAATAATACACACGAAATTCAGCACAGAGGTTGTTTAGTATTAGAAGAATAAATGATTAAAATTCGGAATCTTCTAAGAATATTCGTTCAGAAAATATGCAGTTTTAAATTTAATTATCAAACATATTCATTTATCCGATATATCTTCAATACGATTCAAATTCAGATAAATTTGAACGTATCATGGGGATGCGCGAAAGCAGATTGTTACTGTGTGATATAGCGGCTCATGTAACTCGCAGTGTTAGCATGATTTCACGCAACCAGTGGATAGAGTTAGGCACAGAGAGACGACAGACAGGATCTGGAGTCCGCCGGAAGACTTGAGCGAGGGAAGACCGTCACCTTGTTTGGCTATCGTTGCAAGACCGTTCTCAAAGTACACCAACCACGGCAGTGGTGGACAAAGGCAAGATACACATTTTTGTACGACGTATTCGTCCTATTTGGCAGAATTTGGGCTGCACGCGCGCCGTTCATTACTGCGGACTTCTACTGATCGCGCAGCATAAAACCTTGCGACTGGATTGGTGCACAGAAAGGCGGTTATAGAACAATGAGTGGAATGAAATGACACTCGGGTACTTGTGAGAGGACGCCGGAGTGAAAGAGGGAATGTGGCCTGCACTCGTACGCGTCATTCGGCGCCTGCACCAGGAATTATGGTGTGAGGAGCAATTTCTTACAACTGGGGATCTCGTCTAATTCGTATTACCGGCACTTTAAACAGCCAGCGATACATTAACGAGATTTTAATACCGGAAGTTGCTCCACATATTCAACTCCATCCTGCAGCCGTATTTCAGCCGGATAAAGCAAGACACCATGTCGCGAGAAGAGTAATAAGTTATAAATCATTACTTCAAATCGTTTTAATCAGGACGGAACACCAGTACTCCATGGCCGGTCCGTTCTCCAGATTTGTCGCCTATTGAATATCTGTGTGTCTTTGGAATTGTAGTGCGACATATCCAGACGCCAATATAAAATGTAGAAGAACTATGGACTGTGGTCGAAAGGGCATGGAACGAAATACCGTAGAATATTATTCGCAACCTTTTTCAATCTATGCCTTGACGAGTAGAAGCAGTGACAAGACCGCGTGCAGGTCACAGTTCTTATTAAATATTTCGTTGCGTGTAATTTTGATTTATGTAAAATTTTAATCATTTATTCGTCTAATAATAAACAACTTCTGTGCTGAATTTCGTCCGTTTATTCCTATTATTCTTTGGTGTTCCGATTTCAACGACCGCTACTGTAGTTAAAAAATATCGTACGTATTGATTAATCGATATTTAGTTTTTGAGGAAAAGTCAATTTATCTACTTGTTTTTACCTCCCGCTACCCTTGGTAAGGGAGGTATATAGGGATCGTGCTAAAAATCGCATATCGAGATTTTGGTAAATGACCACGTTTTAAGGTCCCTACAATCCAATTTTAACATTTGCACGATGATGTCTGTGTGTATGCATGTGTGTGTGGATCCTGTTTACGCTCTAACTCAAATACTATCATTCAGAAAGTTTTGAAACCATGTATTTCTACCTTATTCTAATATGGAAATATCTAATTAGATTTTGGTGGCAATCGAATAACCGGAAACGGCAGTTTACTTGACGCTCAAGATAGTTTTTCTTCAAAAAATACCTTTAAATGTAATTTTTTCTCAATTTGTTATTATAAAAATTAAAGATTATTCCATTTTATACAAGTTTGCTTTAGTACTTTTTCTATACATTGTATGGATAAATTTATAAAGTAATATAAAAATTATATACATAGGTAAATGGCGGGAGGTACTGTGTTGGTCACATCAGATTTTTTTTTTAGCAAAAGTTCAAAAAAGCCCGAGCATTTATTGGACAAAAAATAAACAATACTAATATGATGAATAATAATATAGTACTTATATTGAAAGACTTGTGTTACAATGGCCTTTATTGTACAGTATTTTTCCTATTTAGTTTTAATTTATTTTTATTTCAAAATTATTTTTAATGTAACCTAACCCAAGTTATACCTAATTTAATTCAATTAAGGAAAATATTAAATTGCAAGGTTAACAACACTTTCAATAAATATTTGAAATTTAAAAACCAATCAAGAAGTAATTTGAAATTTAATTTAATTTAGGTCTGTATTAAAATTTATAAGTATTGTTACCAACTTAAAAATATAGCCGACTAAATAAAAGATGATCGACTTAGAAAAAAGACAGAAGATGGCAGACCGTTGCTATTCAATGGCATACTTATTATCTTCTATACTTCTTAAAGACCGTTCATCTTTTATTTCGAAGTCTATATTTTATTTTATAAAAACAAATGCTTTACAGTTTGATGTAATTATTTTATTATAAAAAATTCACATTTTAGTAATTGTGGATGGGTAATGACATATAAATTGATATAACTGTGTTTGGCACTGGAACAAAGTTACCAACTTTAAATATAAAAGAATCCCTGGTAACATTTGTACAAACTAGAATTTTGTAACACTGTTTATAACCGATGGAAGAACTAATCCCATAGATAGTAAATCTTTAATAATTTATGTTTTACATGCATTCTGTAAGAACTGGAGCCCTTTATAACTGACGAATTACGTCATAATGCAAAATTATGTAAAAAAAATAAAAATCAATGTGTTCTCTGAAAAAAAATGTCACATTTGGCACAATTGACATATAAGACCCTTGACTTCGCGGCAAATAATAGGTATTTGAGACTTTCTCAATGACAACTACATGTTTATCACCAAGGTAATTGGCATTTTTGATATTAAATAAATAGAATATAAATTGTACCCTAATGCAAAAAGCGTTTCAAGGCAGGTTTGAAAATCAACATTTTTTTCCAAAGAACACAACATTGATGTTTATTTATTTTTTATAAATTTGAACTATGACATAATTGGTCAGTTTTAAGGGGCTCCAATTCTTATAGAAAGCATGAAAACAAAATTATTGCCAAATTTACTATACAGGGTGTTAAAAAAAAGTGTTCGGAATTTTTAGGGGGGTATAGTATACACCAAAATAAGTGAAAAAAAACCTAATAAATATGGGTCCGCAAACTAACCGTTTCAAAGATATGAGATATTTTCAGAAATGTACTATCTACGAAAATAAGAAAACAGTGTGTGATATCAAATTTACGTTTTTCATTTAAGCCATTTTATAATAGGTGTTCTACATGTCCCCCATCCATCTCAACACATGATTCACATCTTCTTATAAACGAATTTCGCACCTTTTCAAAAATTCCCGGTTTATTATTATCTCACATGAATGTTCTATTCGCTCTTGTAAGTGCGCTACATTATTAATTGGAGTAGAATAAACTTAACTCTTTAAATATCCCCAAGCAAAGATGTCCAAATGCGTTAAGTCAGGAGACCTGGGAGGCCATGCCAATGTGCTTCCTCGTCCTATCCATCTTCTATTGTACCTTTGATCACAGCAAACTTGATTGCATGTGTAGTTACTTGTTTTTTATAATAGCTTGTATCTTTGAAACGGTTAGTTTGCGGACTCATGTTTATTAGATTTTTTCACTTATTTTGGTCTATACTATACTCCCTTAAAATATTCTAACACTTTTTTTAACACCCTGTATATGAGGTTAGTTCTACCATCGGTTAAGCGTTGTAGGATTATTTAAATAACATGGTGTATATTTAGTTAGGTAGTAAAAGGAATGTAGCATTGAAAATAATTATTGTAGTGTAAAGTATTATTTGAATATGTCTACAATAATTCTTTCAATGAAATGCTATGATTTCTTTTTCTAACAAGATTACTCCAACAACAATTTAATATCATAATGAGATTTATTCACGATTTTCTGTTTGTGATTCTTTGTTATGTGGTAATTGTATAGCAGCAGATAGTTACCTCTGAATTCTTTACTACAAATGATTTCCAAACTGTATTAATTAATTTATTAAATTATAGTTTCTACTTTTAATTATTGAAATGAAAGTTGGGATTTAATAATTTTCTCTCTTTAGAGATTTATTACCATAACAAAGCTGCGATAAAATAGTTGGCAAAGTTTTAAAAATAGATGAACTGTTTAAAACTTTTTATATAATATAGTAACATTCTGACATTTGTAACTTAACCTAATATCTATCATAACCTATCCTAACATCTGCAAAAATATATACGTAAATATTTTACTACTTGCAAATTCCGATCGACGTAAAACGTAAAACTCGAAAATGATTTCTGATCAGGATTACAAGAAATCCCAATTTCAGAGAGAGAATAAGATACAAACAATATATTAACAAAATAATTAGAGAAAAGTGATGAAATGAATCACAAAGAAAAAACAAATAGCTAAAATGTAATATCCTTAAATTAAAATTAAATATAAAATAAAAACTGCAGAAAATAGAATGAAAAGAAAGTAGCATATGCATTAAATATTAGCTGATTATAACCGTTCTGCTTTTCTTTTACATAATTGTAACTTGTCATGAAAGAGATCACTTTCCGAACATATTAAATTGAATAATTTACACATGTGAGTACTAGGCAATAATTCCTAATATAAAAATCTGTTGTGGTCAGCACAATACCTTCCGTCAATCCTGTGTATAATGTATGAATTCCATACATAATTTTTCTTGCAAAAGATTCTAAATTTCCAGTAAAATTATTCCATAAAAAAAAACTATTCAAATTGCACTTGACACTGACATCTTCTTCTTCTTTAGCTTTTCCCATTCGTTAGGGGTCGCTATTTTTGCGTGCCGTTATCATTCAGTTCCTTTTCTCTCAAGTCTTCCGCAATACAGTCCTTCCATCTTATCTTTGGTCTTCCCCTGTTTCTTCAACATCCTATTACTAAACTATTCATTCTTGTTCCAATATAATTCTTCATTTCTTCTCATGACATGTTCAAACCAATGTAATCATCTTTCTTGTATCTATCTAGAAACTTGTAATACTAGAGTTATTTTCTTACCGTATCTTTCCGTGTTTTCCCCAATATCTACTTCAACATCCTTATCTCTGCCACATTAATTTACTTTTTATTGATACTGACATCTGTCAATTTGAATTATATGAATATATTAATAGTTCCCATGTTTAGCATAGCTGGCTGAATTATAAAATTTAATTTCTTTAAAATTCTTTAGCTCTGTATCTATTGAATATGTAGTATAAAATGTAATCAAATCGTATAGAGAATAATATATTCTTTAAGTTATAATAATGTTAAATGTCAATAAATCAAATTTAACTGTTAAATCTTCAAATGAGGGTTCACCAATTATAACTAAAATCTAATCACTTGTTCTTCTGGATATAAATTTAAGGAATACGAAAAAAATATAATTTTTGGAATCGTGGTATTGAAGTTATGGGATCCGGAACTTTTGTCACACACACACAGACACACATACATACAGACATCATCGTAAAAATGGTATCGTATCGTATTATAGGGACCCTAAAACATGCTTATTCACTAAAAACTCATCATTGAATTTTTTGACCAAAGACAATACCTTCCTTACCTAAAGGTGACTGAAGGTAAAAAGTAATATTTTGTCTAGAACACAAACGTGTAACATTAAAATATAGATTTTCCAATGTACTAGGATCATCAATCATGCCATTAACTAATTTATGTAGATGTGATATTGATAAAATACTTCTAGTTTCTAAAGTTTCAAATTCAAATTCTTTCGACATATTTGAATAGGCAATGTCGAAGGAGTAAGTACCAAATTTTCTGCACCAGCAACACCTCAAAAAGATCTTTTGTATTTTCTCAATTTCATATACATATTTATCACATACTCATATAGTGGATTCCAAACTTGTACACAATATTCGAGTTTTGAATGTACATAATAATAATACAGCATCAAAATAGTCTTTATGTTTACAAAATATTGAGCACTCCTTATAATGAAACCAAGATTCCGATAAGATATTTTAATTATATACGTTATATGTAGATCAAACTTCAGCCTAGGATCGAAGAGCACATCTAAGTCTTCATATTGAGATACTTTGAGCAAAGCATGTCCATCCATGTTATAACCAAAAAGTATATTATTTCTTTTCGTTGAGTAAGTCATAGTTGTGCACTTCTGAAATTAAATTTTAATCTACATCCATTAGACCAAACCAATAAGATATCTAAGTCAATTTGTACATTTTGGCAGTCTGAGACTGAATTAATTGCTTTAAATAATTTCATATCATCTACTTAAAGAAGTATTTTGGAATAACGTATTCAGTTGGCTATATCATTGATAAGGAATTTAGTCAAAAAAAAACTATGCACCAAGAAGCAATAAAATTTTCGAATTCTAAATATTCCGAAATTTCCTTAGCTTTCGCTCAAGTTATAGGTCCGGACAAAGGCATGTTTTTATTTCGATCCTTAATAAACCATTCACAAGTTTGTCTATATTGAAGCCCTTACTTTCCGAAAAGCTCCTCCTCTGTTGTGGATTAACATGTGAATCAATTTTTTAAATAATTCTGTCCTCGTTTTTATAATTTCTCCTGCTTGAGAATTCCCTATATTAAACCGAGCTGCTAACTTATATACGGAAACTGAGTTTTTCTTCATCGAAAACTTCAGAGTAAGTTGTAGTTTTTCTCGCAACGTTAACATATTGTGACGTGCGCCCCTGACTTAGCGCCGCTACTGGTAGAATATTCCCGAATGACGTAATCCCCTGCGGCGGAGAAAGACCCATACGCTAGACGAGTTAATTACACCAGTGACCTAAATCTATTGTATTAAATATCATTGTGGCGTCAGAAAGTTCCAGCAGGACACTGGGTTGTATAAATACTGGCCGAACGACAGCGGAGAAATAGTCTGATATATAGATGCAACGAGCAATGAAGTTGGTGATATAAATAAATAGTCTACGAGTTGTTAACATAAATAAATGTAGTTATATGTATAAATAAATATAGCGGTATAAATAGTGTTTAAATAAATAATCGTAGTGTTTAAGAATTTAATAATATTCTTAGTGTTTATAATTATTTAATCATAGTGTTAGTTACTTTTATCATCTTTATAATATTTAATCTTAATTATTTATCGTTTAATAAACGTATTATTTCTCTTGTTTTTACACTTCACCCATATAAATAAACGTTACAATATGTTTACGAGTACATTTTTAAAATGTGAATTTAACTTAAAAGCATAATCCGTAATTGCGCGTGCATATTAAGTGGATGTGCAATTCCCAGTCCAATGCGAACAAAAATATATTTTCGCAAATACACAATATTTTCTGAACTAGATGTTCAAATGTAAAATTTTAAAAACATACGTTTATGAGTACATATTGTAATTTTTATATTTAACACATAAAGGACTACTGTAATAAGAACAAATAAGAATGACTGCTATTAACTCAAGCCATTCATAAACAGTGAAATCCCCGATACTGTACTAAATGATTTTCGAACGTCCGTGTATGAGCGGTCATTACTTAAAAATGTGATCCAAAATTTGTCGGACACAAACAAATCTGTTTAATAGCGTGTCCACTTAATAGAGATATAGAAAATAGATATTAGGAAAATCAATATAAAAATACCGATTCCCGTAAAATTGTCCAATTATTAGAGGTGTTCGCTTACTGGATGTATTCGTTAAGAGAAATTTTACTGTATTTCGTATTTAGAGAAGTTACCAGCAATCTTCTCGTCCGCATTTATGTATAATAACAATATACAAAACAGATTGGCACACCCAGTAATGGGCAATATGCCGTAATGATATATTTATTTATTAACTGTATAAAACAAATTATCTATAAAAATTGCATATTTATATTATTTAATAAATGCAAATTCGTATCTTTAGGCTATGTGTGATGTATAATTATTGTAATAATAATTTAAATATCACGGTGTTATTCATTTGTCATTAAATATATATGACCTAACCTAACATTAAAAATATAGTACGGCAAATATCGCACGTATGAATGTTCAAGAAAGTGTAACATTCAAAATTTAGGTTAAGTTTGTTTGACACAACAATAAAAACTTAAACCGTCATCTAATCATTGTAATCTATTTGTTGTAAATATAAATACCTCTTGACCTTACCTAACAATACTTGAAGTGGGACTTACTCTATGCTAATGTAAATTATGTAAATATTTAACAAGAGTAGGACATGAGACAAAATTGGGTTAAATTTATACAATAACACCTACACAAGATTATAATTTTAATATCCTTTATCATAAATGGGCGACTATGATAACTTTGTTTTTATTTAAATTGCGAGATACGGTGAATTTTATCCAGTAGATTTTATTGTTTTTTTTTTTATTAGCTAATACAGTTGTTCTCAACATATTTTTGGTGACGTCATCATAATTCAAAATATGTAAAATTCAAGGCACCCCATCAAATACTCGTAATTTGTTAGTTTTTAAATATTTCTTTTTGGGCATAATTTTTACTTTGAAATTTATCCATGACAATTATTAATGCTAAAAAATTATATTTAAGTATTCTTAGGCCCAGTATTTCAATCTCCTAACAATGTTCCTTATAAAATTATCTGTCTAATACACTAAAAATTGCTCATCGAAATAATTATTATTCAAATAATAATTCAATAATAATTTCATGTTATGTCATTTTTCGATGCGATATTTTTTTATTTGTTAGGACGTTATATTTATGTTATATTTATTAGGGGATTAAAAAACAGGGCCTTAGTTAACCATACAAGGGGATTGATAAGGAGTTACCCTATATTTGAATTAAAGTAATATAACTTTGTAAGCAAATCACTATTTCACTTTATTAATACATAATTAAAAAGCTCGCGACACCCCTTACATGCACTGGAGTACTAGAGGCACCCCAGGTGAGAATCATTGAGCTCGTATTGTATTGACTTTCAATTTTATTGAAATTAATATATTTTTTAAATAATTGTATACTAACGTGATTGCAAACAATAAATATTTACAGGCTTTGATATTGAAAACCTGTATTTATTCTGCTATTAGCTCATATTTCATAAAATGTGATTTTTTTATTATTTTGCATTAATTGAGATTTTTTATAGGTTTTAAATGTATTTTTTAAATAACCCAGATAAAAAATAGAAAAGTACCCTAATAATTAAACTTACATTATGTATCATTTGAAAATAAACTAAAATATTGGATTTTTAATGTAAAATAAAGAAATATTAGTTGTGTTTCTATTAGAGAAGTACATTCAGGTGGCTTAAAGTCGACCGACAGACAAATACGCGATTAACATGTGAAATCAGTTAATTGTGAATACTATCTCCCCAGTGTAAGATATTAAGTTGATATTCTATATACTTATTATTAGAGGATACTAATTCTATGGATTATACTCCAAATTAATCAGTTTAAATATGAAACATTAGAAAAAAATTATGAAAATTTGTAGAATTTCGAGGATTGTTGTTCATATCACGGAAAAAATTGAACAATAGTTCAAGTAGCATTGTGGTAGCGTATGCGCTTAATAATAAACAAAACTCGGAGAGACTTGAGTTCGTTATTTTTTATTATGAATAATTATTGTAATAACTTAACAGTATATTGTAATCAGTGTGACTCAGATTTTTTACAAAATATAATTTATGCTTCAAACAGTGTTTATAATTTATTGAAGGTCAATAAATAATTAAACAGATGTTAATAACAAAAATGAAATAAGTTGCTGTCTGTTTCCGAAGCAAGTCTCTTCAAGTTTTGTGTATTACCAAACGAAAGCGCTACCATTGTACTATTTAAACTGTTGCTTGGTAACAATTTTTCCGGGATATCTTGGAAATTCTACAAATTTTCTTAATTATATTACATATTTAAACTGATTAATTTGGACTGTAATCTATAGAATTAGTAACCTCCATCCAATACGTATACAAAATTTTAACTAAATAGCTTGTACTGGGGAGATAGTATTCACAATTAACTGATTTCACATGTTAATCTCGTATATATGTCGGTCGGCTTAAGACACCGGTATATGAATCCATTGGTACAAAAAATAAACTGCACTTATTTTTGCGAATTTCGAAAAAATACATTTTTGTAAGTAATAGAATCTGTATATGAATATCAAATTATATTACCCCTTAAGGGTTGGTGTATAAGTTATAAAACATTTTGTATAAAAAGATTCAGGATGTTAAAAAAACATTTGAAAAATTTACGAAGCATAAAATGTAGACCAAATTATCTACATATTCGAAAATATATGCAGGGTTACAACCGTCCGAATAATTTGGAAGCATATTGCAGATCAAAATGAGTGAAAAATGCTTAATCAATACATATATATATATATATATATATATATATATATATATATATATATATATATATATATATATATATATATATATATATATATATATATATATATATATATATATACAGGGTGTAAACGGAACTAGGGAACGCGATTTTTCTCGGAAGTTATAAGAGATACAAAAAAATCTTTCAAATAAAATTATTAGTGTTTTTAGTAAGCTACATAAATTAATGTAAATCAGAAAAAAAATATTTTAATTTTCGGAGATATACCTATTTTTGACTTTTTTAAATGGTACGCCTGTATATTTAAATCAAAAATTTCCAAATACCTGGATTGGAACAAGAGGACCTATAATGTGGCCTGCAAGGTCTCCCGATCTATCGCCCTTAGATTTTTTTCTGCGGGGAGCCATCAAAAACAAAGTTTATGTTACGCACGTTACTACACTTGAAGAATAAAAACATAGAATAAGACAAGCTGTTAAATAATAAAATTAATAATACTGTAAATCAACATTTGTTAAAAAGGCTCAATTTTTGTATACAAGAAAACGGTGAAAATTTTGAACAATTTTTATAGTGTTACCAGTAAGACAATAATTTGTAAATTAGAATGTTTCGTAACTCAATAATTTTCTTTTCATATCCAGCTTTAATTTCGAGTAAAACTATTTTAATATTTTCTTCAATATCTCGAATTGTATTAAGTTTAGAAGGTATAACTTTAAAAACTTTTTTAAAGCAAAAATTATTTCCTACTAAATAGTATAAAAATATACAGGATGTTTCCTTTAAAACAACCAGCGCTTTTTTGGGCGAACTAATGACTTTAGAGAAAAATGTTATATACAAAAAATTACCAGGAAAAAGGGCTTAATTTATGAGGAATAATAAATAAAAAATTCAACCAGTGGTTCTCAAACGGTAGAATAAAATTATATTTTTTTAAATGGCAACCTATATAAATTTTTTATCCATTAGATAGAGAATTTTTTTCTGATTTCAACGATATAAATATGATTTGGGGTTGTATAACAATTATTTCGAGAAAAATGATATTAAAAATCAGAAATAATTTTACAATATTGAAGTAGGCTATGCAATAAACAAATGCAAACAAATGATACAGGTGGCAGATAGTTTTGTTACTTACGTTATTAAGTGTTTGTTTTCGTAATTTTTTAATTACTTATTAATAAAAAATGGCTTTGCAGTTGCAAGAATTAACAAATTTAGACTATTTTAATCTTACTCTTAAGTGCAAAAATACCAAAAATACCTAAGGTTGCATAAATTTGTAAATAATTTCCATCATATTGTTCATTTGTTATTATGAATTTCTTAGTAAAACAAGTTATTTTAGATATAAGAAAATAATATACTATCGTAACCTAGGCAATAGTTGTATTAATAGTTGTTTATTGCATAGCCTACTTCAATATTGTAAAATTATTTCTGATTTTTAATATCATTTTTCTCGAAATAATTGTTATACAACCCCATATCATATTTATATCGTTGAAATCAGAAAAAAATTCTCTATCTAATGGACAAAAAATTTATATAGGTTGCCATTTAAAAAAATATAATTTTATTCTACCGTTTGAGAACCACTGGTTGAATTTTTTATTTATTATTCCTCATAAATTAAGCCCTTTTTCCTGGTAATTTTTTGTATATAACATTTTTCTCTAAAGTCATTAGTTCGCCCAAAAAAGCGCTGGTTGTTTTAAAGGAAACACCCTGTATAGGGTGTACCATTTAAAAAAAAGTCAAAAATACGTATATCTCCGAAATTTTTTTTTTTTTTGATTTAGATTAATTTAATTAGCTTGCTAAAAACACTAAAAAAATTATTTGAACGATTTTTTTGTATCTCTAATAACTTCCGAGAAAAATCGCGTTCCCTAGTTCCGTTTACACCCTGTATATATACGTATATATATATATATATATATATATATATATATATATATATATATATATATATATATATATATTTATATATATATATATTGCTATTTTTGGAGAAATAAGAGCAATGTTTACCATGATATTAATGTTTTATTAATTAATTTTATATTAGATTTTATATATTAACAGCAAAACAGATTTGTTAATTATTAACTAACTTTGTCGACAAGATGGTTTTATTTGTTTTTCATTTTACTCTTTAACATAGCAAACTTGATAAAGTGTCACTAGATCAATAAATTTTATAATAGTAAGTACATTTACAAATATTTAAAACAACTAATATCTCTGTTACTCTTAATTTATGAACCCATGTTAATTAAGCATTTTTCAGTCATTTTGGTCTGTAGTATATGCTCGTATTTTTTGAATGACTTTTTTTAACACCTTGTGTACTATCTAAATATCTCCAGCAAATGTAAAATAAAAAAATCGAAGAATTATGTATGGCTTCCGCTACACTTCTCCGATAATATAACTTAATATAAGAAATGGAATATTATGTTCTGTTATGCTAGATAGCTTTAAAGTGCTGTGTGAACTCTAGTATACAGGCTGACATTGAAAACGGACCACTCAAAATCAATAATAAATAAATGATACCAGGCAGGCTGAGACAACATTTGAGATAATATTGAGTAATATTTAAGTTGTTTAAATAGTAAGTTAGTTTTGGCACATTACCTTCCGTCAATCCAGTGTGTTATGTACAAATTTCATAGGGCGCGAGCAGTCATATTACTTTGCTGACCTTGGCAATCAGATATGGGGGCCCGTATCAAAATGACAGCTACTAATTATGTCTATAGTCTATAACTGACAAATGTAATCATTTTTCATTAAAAATTTCATTTTTTGGTATTACCTATATGATTCATTTTCTCGGCAACTGAATTCCACACTCCTGAGAACAAATAAACCACATGAAATAAGAAAATCATGAAATTTTGAATGAAAAATTATGACCATTTGTCAATTATGGACTTAATAAATAGCTGTCATTTTGACACGAGCCTCCATACTGCTCGCGCCCAATACATAAATTTTCTTGCAAAAAATCCTATGTTTCCAGTACAATTATTTCATAAACAAACTGAAAATTGCACTTGACACTGACATCTTCTTCTTCTTTAGCTTTTCCCATTCGTTAGAGGTCGCTATTTTTTATTTTCTTCTTCCACTCATTTTTATTTTGCGTGTCGTTTTCACTTACATCTGATGTCAGTTAGAATTTTCTTAATATAGTAGCTGTTTCCATGGTTATAGCATAGCTGGCTGATTTATAAAATTTAATTTCTTTATAATTCGTTAACTCTATATCCATTGAATATGAAATATAAAGTCCAACCAATTCGTATAGATAGAATATTTTTTAATATTTATAATAACATTAAATGTTTTTAAATTTAACAGCGTTTTTTCAAGAAAAACTGTTAAAACCTTCAAATCAGGATTCTTTCGGTTGACTAATTATAACCAAAATCTAATCAAGTCTGCATATAGATGTAAGGAAGAGGAATACGTAAAAATTGTAATTTTTTGAGATATCGCGGTCGAAATTATAATCACACGCACACGCGCGCTCGCACACACACACATACATACACATACACACACACATATACACACACATACACACACACATACACACATACACATACAGACATCGTAAAAATAGTAAAATCGTATTGTAGGGACCCTAAAACGTGCTTATTCATTGAAAACTCTCCACCGAATTTTTTGACAAAAGATAATACCTTTCCTTACCTAGAGGTGACGGAAGGTAATAATCTGATGTGGCCAGCAAATTACTTTTCGTCAATCCTGTGTATTATGTACAAATTCCATACATAAATTTTCTTGCAAAAGATCCTATATTTCCAGTAAAATTATTTCGTAAACAAACTATTCAAATTGCACCAAACACTGACATCTACTACTTCTTTAGCTTTTCCCATTCGTCGCTATTTTTTATTTTCTTCTTCCCCTCATTTCTGTTTTGCGTGTCGTCGTCAATCTGTCCCTTTTCTCTCAAGTCTTCCGCGATACAGTCCTTCCATTTTATCTTTAGTCTTCCTCTGTTTCGTCCACCTTCTACTACTACGCTATTTATTCTTCTTCCAATATATTTTTCATCTCTCCTAATGACATGTTCAAACCAATGTAATCGTCTGTCTTGTATCCTATTTAGAAACTTCTCCTTTAAATCCGATCTTTTCCTGGCTTCCCTAACCTCTATCACAACATACTCATCTTTGCCACATTCATTTTCTTTTCATTGATACTGACATCTGTCAATTTGAATTATCTAAATATATTAGTAATTTTCATAGTTAGCATAGCTGGCTGATTTATGAAATTTAATATCTTTATAATTCTTTATCTCTATACCTATTGAATATGAAATACGAAATGCAATCACATCGTATAGAGCATATCGTATTCTTTAAATTATAATAACAAATAATATTTAACAGCGGTTTTTCAAGAAAAACTGTTAAAAGTTGCAAATGAGGATACTTCCGGTGGACCAATTATAACCAAAATCTAATCATGTCTGTATATGGATCTAAACTCGAGGATACCAAAAAATTATAATTTTTGGAATCGTGGTATTGAGTTATGCGATCCTTACCTAAAGGTGACGGAAGGTAAAAATGATCACTTCGTTATCACAGCCTACCTAATATGGCTTACCAGATTTATTATTCATAATTTTCTCTTATATTTTTATAATTTCTTCAATAAAAATTAATTTTGAGTGGCCCGTTTTTCAGTGTCACCCTGTATACATAGATATTTATATTTTCATCATGTGTTATTATGTTACACATGTGTAAACTATAAATCCAGCTCAGCTCAACCGCGGATGCAAGTTTTTGGTTAATGTTTGTTCTGCACACGTAATATTTTTTAAAATATTAGTTGCGTACGTGCGAAAGTTGTGGAAGCCATTCAAAAATAGGTTATGATATGATAATGCAATGATTATTATAGTTTTATTTATGTAACTCAAACTAAAAGTATTATATTATGCCAAGGTTAGTAAGGTCGAAGGTTTGTTTATTTATAGACATCAGATACATACATGGATGTTTGCTCATACATGAACGATTTTAACTTGTGTAATTCGTTCACAGAGGTAATAAACAAAATCACACACCTCTTATTTACATTTATGGTAAATACACTGATGTTTTTCCGTCCAAATATAATGTAAAAAACGTGTTTTGTAGTTCTGAAAAAAAGGTTAAACATACTAGCGTGACGTGTTGTCCTATTTAATCACAAAATGAACCTTTTTTCGATTACATTACCAGATTAATTGAAATATTGATTACCGTCAAAATTTTGTGGAGTAATTTTTTAAATTCTGAATAATCAGTCCATTTTACGAATCATCTGGTGAAATGGGTTAGCGTTTTAGGCAATTACACTACAATCGTGACTGCTTTTATGTATTAGTTCACGCATTCGACAATGTTAAACAAAATACCTTTGAGAAGTACGAAGATACTAAAATATGAGTACATTTTTTTAAAGAAAGAAATAATTATTACGTGCGGGTCACGCTAGAATTATTGAGTTTGGCGCTGGTGTTGCATATCCATGGCGTACCAAGTTCGCTGTCAACAGAAATTAATTTGGCAGCTTTAACAGAAATTTGTTTGAAGGCATTTAAAAAAAATGTTAGGAGCATTTATATTACTAATAATTTCATTTTGAAACCTATCTCGATTGTTATTCTAAACATATTTATTTTTCTTCGATTATCTCTAGCAGTTAGGCGCCGGGGAATATTATTTCTGAGCAAAGATTACTTAAGAAATTTCCACTTTAAAATGTAGTTATAAATAAATTATTTTCATAATGAATAATTAATCTCTATGTTGGAAGAAAATATCGGATTTAATGAGAGAAAATTAAGAAATTTTCAGTGTAATTATCAACAGTTAAATTAGACTCCAAATTAGTAAATTTAGGTCAATTTTTGTACGAGTCAATAAATTAACAATTATTTTACTTGAGAAAAAGAAATTTGTATGTGCCACGCGAAATTAATATCAATAATAAATTAACAGTTTAATTATTCGATATTGGTAATCGTGTTTACTACTTTGGAAATTACATCTAGATAAATGGTATGGTGATGTTTTTGTTCTCGTATTAGACAGATTATGTCATTTCATGTGTGTTCTAAATTAACCGTAATTAAGAGATAATATCTAAAAGTAAATTGAATGTGGTAAAAGGGACGTACATTTATAGGTCACTATTATATTCACAACCAGTCATCGTGTCTACACAAACTGTGGTTAATTAAAATGAAATCATACCAACTTAATGGTATAATTTAATCGTTTGTCTTTTAGTCAGGAATTCAAATCCATACATATTTACGCAGTGTCAGCTTATTCTTGTAGTAAATTACAGAAAAATGCTTAGATGTGGAAAAACTCGTGCTAGTTGAGCTTAATAAATTATATTAGAGCTGTTTGAAATTTAAATATTTTTTCTTTTTTCCATACAAGTTTCTTCTAAAACAAAATCGTAGAATATGTACTTTTATATTATATTTTTAAAAACAGACTGACAACTAAGGTTATTTGGCGCTCAAACACTTACATGAAAGGTAAGATGAAACTTAAGATTATTAAAATTTATTTATATATCAATATAGTACGGAACTCCTGGGTGATAGTCAAGTATGTATTGAAACGTTTATTAGCAAATAATATAAAAATACAAAAAAATTAATTTTGATCTGTTATTACCCCATCAGAGGATTAAAGAAAAGGACACAACGCACAATTTTGTAATTCTACACATAATTTTATCGCCCAGATGTCCCTGGAGCCCACTTGGCTTTCGCCCAGTTATTCGTGGCCATATTAATAATCCAACCTAATAATAATATACTATACCTATAATATTAGACACATCGACTGATGAATAGTGATTTTTGATTGTAATTTTCTGAAGCTGATTGTTAAAAATGTTTTTTTATTATTATTTTGACACACGAATGCATTAAATTTCATTGTTATTTATTGACATCTGACTTGAAAATGGCTATAACCATGGCCGAAAGTCGTCATTATAAAAGTTCTTGAGTAAAGAAATTATCGCCGATTAAAGCTTTATTACTTAAGAATCGTCGTCACCACTTTAATAGTGATTTTTGAAAATTGCAAGTTAAATAGAAGTCCTGATCACATAACTAGTTATGTGATCAGTGACATAGTAGTCATACAATAACCCGTGATCTAGAAGACAATATTTATAAATTAAAGACATTTGACTATCTGAATTACATTATAGGTAAGCTATTAACTTTTTTGTTAATTTCGGCCTGAAATTGTAAAATCTGTCTTAATAAACACGGGTGAAACGCAGCCAGAGTCTCAAACTCTCGTTCATTTGCTTGTATATTTCTCTCACTACAACAATAGCCTAACCTAACGCACATAACTCAGCCCGAATTTTCCAACCGTGACCTTGTGCAATAGATTAAAAAATATACAAGGTAGACAAGCTGTTCGTCGTTTTATAAATCGCCTAGATTGTAAAACATCGCCAAGTCAACGAACGTTTGATAATCAGGCAACACGACATATACATTTGAGATGCATTACTGATTAAGTGTTGAACATTTTGGTCATACTTTTTTGACAAAGTAGTTTTGTTTTGGAATTAATAAATGATTTAGCACATAACTTGTTTAATTTAAAATTAAACCTCATACTTTGCTGCACTTCGATTTGATAACGAGTTCAGAGTTGTATTGTACTAATAAATTGAAATTCATTATGTGTATGTGACTGTATTACAAATTAAATGTGATTTTACAGATAGGACAAAAATACATTTATTGTTAAAATCCAGCTTAAATGAATATGAATATAGCGATTAGATTTTTTCCCTATTCATGTAAAATTGCACGCATACTTAATAATTCTAAACCCACACGTTCAGAGTTGGGGCTTATAATTTAAATGTAGCTTTTGTTAGGCAGTATAGCATGCTCTCAGTAATTACTAATTACTTTTTTATGCAAAGCACTTAGAGCGACGCCGCCGCCGCTTTAAAGGCATGCATTTACGTTTAACTTCAAGCGTACCTTACAATTTCACTCTGTATTATTCAATGTTGTATCTGTGTTTGAAAAACGCGCTGTTAAAACTATCAGACGCTGCTTCCGGCTCTTTGACAGTGACAAAACGGCCGACTGCTAACAGCAATTAGGACTTTTGTTGTGCTATCGTAAGAACTATATAATGTAATTGAAGAATTAAAATACCGGAATTTGAAAGTGTAATATCTTTTTTATTCTCCTTGTGCAAACAGTAATTTCTTACAAATTGTCTATGGGAAACCTAAAGATAGTAATTTTATAGAAAACCTGCAGGAAATGAGGAACAATCTAATAGTTTTTATTATCTGTTTCTCAAACTTATGAAATTTAAAGAAATTATAAGTACCAGTTTCTCAATTTTACCTGTTTTATTAGTTGCGTTACTTTCTTTAAATTTCTCTTTGATTTTATATTCAATTATTCGGCATCTAATGTGTCCTGCTCACTTATCCACATTCTTAATACTAACAGTGGTCATTTATTAAATTTGTGAACTATCAAACGATCCCTGCGCCAAAAGAATTGGCCTACATCTATTATTATAATTTTTCGTATAAAATTAGTAAATTTAATGCCTGAATTTGTTCCTCTCAGTTGTTTTATAAGGAACTGATGGCCGTGTGCCTGAATATCTGGTCGCGAATCTGCGGCCCCAGGTTCGATCCCGACCTGATCGACGCCAAAACTTACTTCGAATTTTAAAGGTGACCTCTGTGATGCACTATCTACGCCAGCAATGAGTGCCTGTGAGGTGACGTCTGGTAAACGCCCATACGGTACGACTATGTCATCATCATTATCGATATCTGCGTTCAAAGCAGACTGGCACACAGCAATGGGTAATATGTCGTGATGATATTTTTATTTATTTAATGTATTGTTTACACTTCTTCAATTATTATTCCTGAACTTACTTCTGTGTTAATAGAATTAATTTATTGTTTAAATAAAACGCGTTATTATCATTAATAAATATATAGTTGCCTTGTAAGTTTAGAAAAAGGATGTAGGCCAATCCAAAAATACATATGTACAGGATGGAATAAATTCGAGTTATATGGAAAACTTTCTTATTATGCACGCTACAGAAAACTGATGTAAGTGTTTATGGGCCAACTTTTCGAGACAATTTTAATAGGCACCACAGGTATTTTCGATTGTCTTTTGTGTTTGAGCTATAGGCTAAAATTTGATTTTCGCTTATTTTGAAAATATCTCATACATCGTTTATTATGAGAGATAAAGAAAAAATGTTGTGATAATTTTTATATATGTTTTTACGTAGAATATCGTGGTATAATTGGATTTTTTCAAAACTTAATAATTCTCGAAATATAACACAAACATAATGGGAATAAATATTAAAAATAATTTCATCATTTTCCTTATTTTATAAGATTTTCAATGATGTATAACAAGTCTACATGTTATACATCGTTGAAAAGCTTATAAAATATGGAAAATATGAGATTATTTTCAACATGTGTTGCCATCTCGAGAATTATTAAGTTTTGAAAAAAATCTAATTACACTACAATATTATACGTAAACCATATAAAAATTATTTAAACCTTTTGTTCATTATCTCTCATAATAAGCGAGATATGAGGTATTTTCAAAATAAGTGAAAATCAAGTATTAGCCTGCCTCAAAAAGTTGGCCCGTAAAGACCTACATCAATTTTTTGTAGCATGCATAATAAGAAAGTTTATCATATAAGGAAATTGGATTTGTTACATCTGTACAAATATTCATATACGCCAAACGCCCTGCTGTATTAAATGTTTAAAAATTGTGGTGGGAACCGGTTCTGGAACCGAAACTACCTAGTTTTTGGTTCTGGAATTGAAGCTACTCGGTTCTGGAATCGAAACTACTCAGTTCGCGGTTCTGGAACCGAAACTCATCGATTCTCGGTTTTGGAATCGAATCTCATCGGTTCTTGGTTCTGGAATCGAATCTCATCGGTTCTCGGTGCTGGAACCGAAATTCATCGATTCTCGGTTCTGGGACCGAAGCAGATCGAATCTTGATTCTGGAACCGAAACTAAGCTTTTATCAGTTTCTGGGACCGAAACAGAATGAATCTCTACTCTATTATGAAAGTGATAATACCTGTATAAATATTGATCTCGGAAACTTTTCATATTTTACATTACAGTATTACAATCCATGACTTGGATTTACGTATTTTGAATCAATTTGTTATGATTATGAATAATAAGTTCATTGTTTATAAAAATCTGATGTGGCCAGCACAATACCTTCCGTCAATCCTGTGTATTATTTATAAATTCCATACATAAATTTTCTTACAAAAGATTCTAAATTTCCAGTAAAATTATTTCATAAACAAACTATGCAAATTGTACTTGATAGACTTCTTCTTCTCTAGCTTTTCCCATTCGTTAGGGTTCGCTATTTTTTTTTCTGCTTCCACTCATTTCTGTTTTGCGTGTCGTTCTCATTCAGTTCATTTTCTCTCAAGTCTTCCACAATACAGTCTTCAACCTTCTATTATTAAACTATTCATTCTTCCGATATATTCTTCATCTCTCCTCATGATATGTTCAAACCAACGTAATCTGTTGTATCTTTCTAGAAACTTGTAACACTAGAGTTATTCCCTTACCGTATCTTTCCGTGTCTTCCCCAACATCTAATTCAACATCCTCATCACTGCCACTTTCATTTACTTTTCATTGATACTGACATCTGTCAATTTGAATTACCTGAATTTATTATCATTTTCCATGATTAGCATAGCTGGCTGATTTATGGAACTTAATATCTTTATAATTCTTTAACTTTATATCTACTGAAAATAATGAAATAGAAACGAAACTGGTATAACAATTTGGGGAAATTCACACCACATATTCTGATGAACTGGTATAATGCAATTCTCTTAAGAACACGTGCAAAAAGCAGGTATACTTTCCCCGGCTGTCAGATGGGCGCCTTTGTTGTAATTTCTATACGATCCTTAGCAGTAAAATTGTTTCGGAGTTGACATTTTTTAATATTCATGTCTCGTATTTGGTTTTCGAAAATCTAACAATCCTAGGATAGAATACAACTGAAACAAAGAAGTTTGTAATAATAAACTGAAGACTGTAAATAAATAGGATTGCTAAAAAATGCTTGTACAAGTACTTTACCTAAACGAAGTATCGTTTACATTGTATTAAATATGTAGGCATTCTTTGAAATGAATTGTACAGGTTTCCGATTAAAATAAACAATATTAAACAAATGTTAATTTACGTTAAGAGTTTGTACTACAACATATTAATTAATACACAAACGACTCTTATTACCTGTTTTGGTAACTATGATTTAATATTGTTTTTAATGTAGTGCACTGTGTACGTTATAAGTAATGTCCATATTGTTCTTTTATTATAACTTAATTCCAAATGAAATATACTGTACATAAGTCCAATTTATTTTGTGTCTACTCTACATCACTATTGACAAAATTTATTGTCTATTATTATCATTATCTGTACTTTAATTAAACCAACTCCCATTTATGAAACATAGAACACAATACAGCTACCATGCTGAAAAGTTTAATTACTTTGAGTTTTGAGTATCCGTGTACAATCCGCGCAGAAAGTCAATTTAATGTAAATCATCGCGTTTTTGTGAACAAATTAGTAAAATAGTGAGAGTGAGTGAGGATATAAAATGAATGCATTGTTTATTATTCAAAAGTGCAGTTGTTATAATTTCATTAATTTGCACTATCTCGTTCGTGTAAAATATGGTCTTTTATTTATCGACATTCACGTTGTGTACTACTAATGTACTAGTAATTTCATTACTGTTTTTCACGTGAAATGCATAATAATTTCTACTTTTCCATTAATTTTATGTGAGAATTATACAAAAAGTTAATCAACTATTTATACAGTGCAGTATTAAATTTTAGTATTTCATATCTGTTTTAAACATTAAAAATATTTAATATAGAAAATAGGTTTAACATTTTATTTATGTATCAAATGTAAAATGTAGATAACCAAATTTTCTTATTTTTATGTATGATTACTTTGAATTTTCATTTTCAAAAAGTAATAATTTATTCAGCAATACAAATATTGTGCCATTTTAAAGTATTTCTCATTAGATATAATATGTACACTTATTTAAACGATGTTTCAATCTGCAACACTTGTGGTATGCAACTCCTTCAGCAATTGTTCCTTTATCTCGTCTATGGTCGAAAAACGATGTCCTTTCAATGACCTCTTCATCTTCGGAAAGAGAAAAAACAACAACAGGGGATCATACAATAGCTGAGGCATAACGAATGTTTTGTTCTTGGCAAAAAAATATCACGAATAGTGAACTTTGAGCTAATACGTTGTCTGTGGTGCAAAATCCAGGAGTTATTTGCCCATAATTATTTTCGTTTGACCCGTATAAAATACCATTTTCCGCAGAAACCGCCCTTAAAGTGATTTGACGATTCCAAAGTAAGGTACCTGAGGCAAATAAGGCACAGTAAATTTTGTGCCAAAAAATATGAATTGAACTAAAAAATAAGAATCTGAAAAAATCATCGGAGACATGGTTTTGCCAAAACTGTAATACAAATGGCACCATGAAGAATGTGTTGGAGCTTACTACAAGAAAAAAAATATATATGCCCAAATGGCTCAGCTTAATCTAGAATTATGCCATAAGTTTATCTAAATCTAGTTGATTTTTCTCAAAATGTTGAATTTTCTTCACTGGCCTTATTATATACCACAGTTTATTTAGATTAAAAAATGATGATCTTTAAATCTTTTACCTTTCGGTAAGTCATGCTAAAAATCGCATATCCATATTTTAATAAGCACGTTTTAAGGTCCTTACAATCCGATTTTAACATTTTTACGATGATGTCTATGTGTATGGATGTATGTATGTATGTATGTATGTATGTATGTATGTATGTATGTATGTATGTATGTATGTATGTATGTATGTATGTATGTATGTATGTATGTATGTATGTATGTATGTATGTATGTATGTATGTATGTATGTATGTGTGTGTGTATATATGTGTGGGACGTTGGAAGGACGATTACTCAAAAACTATAAGACAATATTTGTTTAACTACGTATTTCCCAATCGGACATTAATGGGAAGAGCTGAAAAGGTTTTGGTAACAATTCGACAACCGGAAGTAGCAGATTCTTGAAAAAAAGTTCTAAATACTATTTTTTGAAAATTTGTCTTGATAATATTAAAAGAAAATTAAATTCTCAATCTGACACATTTAGAATTTTTATTATATCTCGTATAGGTTTGGAAATATAGTATATAATAATATAGAATAATCTGTTGTGGTAAATCTCGTTGCCCAAAAAACAGTTGAAATATTTAAATGTTTGTAATTGACAGATAAATGCAAAATGTCAGTGTCAAAAATCAAATTTTTCTGGGAGGTACGTGTACATTTAATGTATATTATTGTATTATTAATTAAATATGTATTTAAATTATAAGTATGTTAATATTACCTTAAGAAATACCGCTAATACTGTCAATGCATTTGAAGAATTTTGAACATATTAGAAGAGTAGGACAAAATTTCTCATAGAACGAAAGAAGAAAAAATACAATTTCAATTATTTGTGTGTACAAGAAATATTAAATTCGTTACTTATAGGGCGCGAGTAGTCATGTTACTTTGTTGGCCTTGGCAAGCAGATGAGGATCCGTATCAGAATAACGGCTAGTAGATATTTACATAGATGTTACAATTTTAATATGTCATAATTTTAAGTGGGACACGCGTGATTTTATGTATGTATGTATGTATGTATAATTTTTCATTCAAAATTTCAAAATATACTGATGTTTATTTGTCATCAATTGTATGGAATATACTTGTCGAGGAAAATAATAATGTTTTGAAGGAAAACTTATGGTACTTGACAGCTATGTACATTATTACTAGTTGTCATTTTGACACGGGTCCCCATATCTGCTTGCCAAGGTTAACAAAGTCACATAACTGCTCGCGCCCTATGCAACATGAAATGAAAATGGCGAGAGGTATTGTGCTGGCAACAACAGATTTTTTTTGATTTATAATAAAACAAAGTTTAACATGAACAAAGCTTTTTTAATAATTATGCAAAATATTTAATTTTTAATTAAGGTAGGACTTATTTTTGGCACATTTTCATTTGTGGTTGATGTGATAGGATGCACGGTTTTGTTGTCATTTTCCACGTCTTCAGAGTCCTCTCGAAAACGTTTGAAACCATTTATACAGCCTTGATTTAGAGATAGCTTCCTCGCCAAAAGTCTTTTACATCTTCCCCACTCTACTGCAGTTTTATCATTTTTAACATAAAATTATTTAATGAAATAATTCCGATCTTGTAATTATACTTCGTTAGTGTGTAGCTGTCAAATTTTAATGTTGTGTAAATGATCTTTTACGCAGTATGCTAATTGAATTCTTACACATCTTGACTGATGTACTCGTATTATTGATTTAAACGAACTTAAATTGTCAATTAAAGATCATATTGCACTTGTACTTGTATAAGTTTGGAAACATTGAGACCTTGAAGTGTTTCCAATTATCAAGTCTATTATACCCCAAGTTAACTAAGTGTACCTATAAATACACATGCATAATTAGATTACAATTTGCTATTTTCAAACAAGTATATTGGCTGTCTTTAACCAAAACTTCCTATTAGTTAGGGTCATGGTCGATGTTGTTCAAATCCCGCCTGCTTTACTCTTGAAACAAAAAAACATCATAATGTTAAAATTTTAATGTCAAAATTACAATGCCAAATTTTGATGAGTGAACAATAAATAACAGTACAATACAAAGTTCCGCAATACAAAAGATTTTCTAAAAACGAAACTATTGTGTTAATACGAGGGATTAACTGTATTTGTAATAAGAATTGAATCTATTAAAAGAAAATTATGAAACAAATAATTAATAACTGACCTAACTTAACCTGACTTCACCTATACTATCCGCATGAAGAACTTACTGGCAGTGAAGTTTCCGCTAAGATTTTTCTTTCAAAGAACATGAGGGTAGTAAGAATTACCCGGAAACTGTGGATTACGTGTTGACAATGTTTTAGTTTTTCAAAATGAAGTTTTACTGGATGTTTGTCTGCCATTTAAAATTACAACCGTTTCAGCTAAAAACAAACAAAAATTAAAATTATTTAGTTTTACTTATACCGGGTGTGCACCCAAAACCGAAATATACACAGTGCGGCTATAAAGTTTTAGGACCCCTCATAAATAAGACAAACTGTTCTTTCATCAAAATTACAATTTATTTTTCAATATATGTACATTCCTTTTAAATCCACGCAGAGATCGGCGCGGTCCTTCAGTCCATTGACTGCGTTCTGGAAGACTAAAACTGGGATGCTGTTCAATACCTTTGTCACGATGGTTTAATTAAATCTGTGTTACATCATCGTAATGGTTCCCTTTCGACCTCAATTTTAGTTTTGGGAAGGAGAATAGTCAGCTGGGGCCAAATCAGAAGCATACGGAGGATGATGCAACATAGTGACATTTATGGAGGACAGAAATTGACGCACGACTGTTGCTTTATAGGGCCGTACACCCGCACTACTTTTGTTTTTCTTTAAACCTTCGCCGATGTTCAACAACTCTGTAACCATCTTAATCATAACACGTCGATTGAAAACCAACACTAGTTGTCGAACTTTTTCGATGTTTTCGGCGTTTCTGCTTGATGCGGAGCGGTCATACTTTGGGTCTTCTTTGTTTTCATCCCGCCCGTCGCAAAATCGCTCTTGCCAGCCAAAATGTTGCAACGAGTCAGTGAAGCAAGTACAAATGCTTTTTAAACCAAAGCAGATGATTAGTTTAGTTCCTTGCGCAAACGGACACAAAAATTATATTGCGTACCGCTGTTCGACGGATACATCCATGACGAGGTAGATCTAAGAGGTCAACAAATTAAGCCCATACGAGAACTGTACTGAACCAATATTAAGTTAGAAAACTTGAGGGGGGATGTTGATAAAGGTTATCAAAAAATAGCTTCGGGGGCCAATTCATAGATGGCTCTGTTATTTGGCTGGACAGAAAATCAGTCCTAAATCAGTTTAACATTGCGTCTTATGCAACGTATGTGTTTTCTGTGCAATAAATTCAGTTTTTCGCAAACTTATACTTGCTACTTTAAAATGTAACTAGCCAAAATTAAAGATAAGTGTATGAATTATTTATTAGTAAAACAAGTCAATCGTATTTGTAAATATATTCTGAAAAATATGAAGTTGAAATAAGTAGATTGCATCGAGTTTATATATGTAAGTATTTTGTGTGTGTACAGTATCCAAAATGCTAAATGTCAGGGGGTGTTCGAACTAACGATGTGTTCGGATTACTGAATTTGTATGGGTTGATGTAAATAACCTTAATTTAGAATGTTTTGAAATATTTATTACAATACTGCAGAGAACAAATAATGCTGAAATTAAGAAATAGAAACAAAAAACAAATATTATCTTATTTTCTATGTTTAATTTTTTTCTTGTGTATTACCTCTCCAGACTGTTATGCAGTATTATGATATAATTGGAATGTAAGCGTCATGCTAAATTAAAAATAATAACTAAGTAATTAATTCTGAAAAAATCATAATTTATTTTTCAGGCGTTCATTCCAGCTTTTATCTCCAGTTATTATGTATTATTATTTAATAAACAATGTAGGTAGGTACATACATACTCGTAAGTACAATCCACCAGTTGTAATCTCAGGCTGAAATGATTATCATATCCCGCCAATTGCGGGGTGGAAACTAAAGCAAACTTTGATAGTATTTTTCAAAAATCACACTTCTGGGGGTCTATTCTAATGGAGACTTATACAATTCAAATATTTTGGTCGCCATCTAGTGTGTAAAAAAGTATTTAATAATTAGTTATGTAGTGAGCAAGATTTAGCTCTAAGTTTGACATTTATCACGTGATAAATTTGGTCCCACCTGATCACAACAACGGAAAAGGAACATGAACATGTCTGAGACTGAACACGGAAGTTGAAATAATATGATTAATATAAATTGAATATGAATTAGTAATGTGATAAAAAAGGAAGTTTAATTATGTTCAAAATAATAATAAAATGACGCAAACCTATGTTTGTAAAGTGGACAAACATAATCAAACTTATTTTAGAAAAACAAGTACAGCAACTTTAATAAAGCTGTCTACTAATAAAGAGACACAAGTTTATATTAATAAAAACACATATAAAAATAGATAATAAGCAGAACAACTCCACACAAACAGATATAAAGATTAATAAGGAAAGTAGTACCCAAACAGTCAACAATTATTATGTAAGAAAGTTATTTGGTGCTGTAGAGACATCGAGAAATGAAACTAAATTTGTCAATAATTGAATACAAAATTATAATTTATTAAGCAATGATGCTGTAAAATATATATATTTCACTGGCTTATCAGTAGAACATTTTAATGTTCTATATGATTTGTTAAATCCCACAGTTATGTCAAAGTTGAAATACAGATATTTCCAAAAAACGCCAAAGAAAACTAAATTTAATAATTTAACATCCAGAGACAAATTATGTATGACTTTAATAAGATTAAGACGTGGATATACACTAAAAGAAATTTCATTATTTTTTTCCGTCTCTCTCAACAGTGGAATTTGTATTGTTTACATGGATTCAGTACATGTTTTTTCAAATTGAAACGATGAAATCGAATTTGTTTTCCCTCCGTGAGAATCAGAAAGATTCGATTCCGCAATGTTTCACTTAACCAAACTTTGCTGACTAAATAACAAATTATGTGATCAACGGTGAGGTGCTGTAGAGGGAAAGCATTTGATCGACTGGGCCATGGTATATCACCTCGCTCTTTCTAAAAATTTCTTGTCCCCTCTAAATTTTGTGGAGGGAGGTCCGCTGCCGATCCGCCGTCGATGACGTCAAAATCATAAGTCCCCATTGAAGCGACACTGTAGTCTCGCTATGTCGTCACTGTTAGTGACGTCATATGATGACGTACAAGCTACGTCACCATTTAGTAACTTTTAATTCATTTAGTGAATTTTAATATTACACGCTTGGTACCAAGTAAATAAAGCAGTGTCTACTAGATGGCATTGCTGTAGTTTAAAGCGCTCATTTTGAATTTCAATACAGTTTCATTTGTGATCTACTGCTGGTTCTCGCTCTTTTGTGTCGGGTGTTATACATTTTATTCTTATTTTCTTTATTTTTAATTTTTTTGTTATTTGTTTATTGTTATTTTACTATTAAAATAAGTTTTAGTTGGTTTTTCTTTTTAGAGTAATATAAATTTAATTTAGTTCTTTTAGTATGATACGTTATTTTTCAATATTTTTAGGTTAGAATAAATGTATAAATTAATTGTAACTTTTTATGTAGGTATTTAGTTTTTGTTTAAATTTAATTATGTCTCAAAAACGAGAAAGAGAAGAGAGGGTAAATAGAGATCTAAAGGGAACTTTGCTTCAATTTATGATCATAAGGATTTTGCTCGCGGAATTTTTTTGGGGCAGATGGGCGACAAAATTGGAAGTCACTGAGAGCGGTTAACATTTCTTTTATGAAAAAATCAAGTGCTTACTCTTAAATGGGCAGGAATTCGATTTCTATAACTGACAATTTAAATGTAGGTTTAAAATATTTACCATGTACAAAGAAACTTCTTTACCCAGTCTAAAATTTTCAAGAAATTCAATTTCGGGCAATTGGAACGGATTATGTGCATCCCAAATTAATCTTCGAGCAATTCTAGCCTCTTCTCTTCTCTCCTTTACTTCAGCAGTACGCACAACAAAACACGAAAAGCCATTGTTTAAAAACAAAATACTCAGTTCTTAGTTATAGCGAGAGTCGAAAAGAAGTAGTGACAGCTACTTTGGTGTCGAATACCGCAGCGATGGCAAGTGACGTCATATTACGTCATCATCGCATTTCAGTGGTAGGGACAGTACGTCATCATCGCATTTCGGTAGTAGGGTCATTACGTCATCATTGCAGAATGGTAGTGGGGTAGCGATATCACACGCTTAGCGAGTCGCTAACTGAAACTGAATTAGAATAGACCTCCTGGTTGTTGCGTTTGGAGATATTTTATTCCACAGTTTGAATTAAAGAGTCTTTGTTCGGATTACCTTCCTTCTACTCCATGTTCGGATTACTGGATGTTCGGATTAACGTGAGTTCGGATTAAAGGGTCTCTACTATATTGTTAAATGAAATACATAAATATAAATTTGAATTGAATATTTGAATTTTTTTAATTTAGAAAGAAACTTAAATTAGAAATAAGTATAACGATATTTATCTTCAGGTTCATATTTCTTTTTATCATAATATGTATTTTTATTGATACTTTTATTACAAATATGAGCTTATATTAAGTTCATACGCCAATCATTTTTCGGAAGCCAAAGTACAGTACAGCTTTGATAATCCAGACATGCGGTAACCCGGACACTTCAGTAATTCGGATACTGCTACAATTCGGACAGTTTCTTGCTATTTACCGCAATAATCCGAACACTTGTGAAAATCACGTAGGTGAAACTACTCGTATGCAAAATACGTAATACATTCAATTTTTATTTACAATGAAGCGAACCCATAAAACTATTTACACTTAAAGACAACTGTAACTTCAGAGTCATATTTTTACCCCTGAATTGCATAGCAATAATACAGCCAATGGATCAAAATTGGAGCCAAAATATTAAAGTGACCTACAAAAAAATATTTTTAAAAATAGTTTATGGGTCCATTATGTTTAAATTCGTTGTAACATCATATCCGAAGCACGAGATATTTAAGAAATAAAATGTTACAATTTCGTGAAGAATCAGACGACCATGGAAATAAAACACAATATATCAATATGACTTCATTTGTAAAATAATGTTCATTATTGTATAGGGTTGCCACCTTTTAAAAATTGGAAGGAAGGACATAAAGAATTACAAAAAATTAGGAACAAAAAGTTACAATATACAATTATTATATTACCTACCCATCGATTAAGTACTCTCTTCTCGCATAAAATTTAGAAATACAATAAATATATGGAAAATTGGAAAATAATCGGACACGCAGTCTGTGAAAAAATATTTATTTCCTGGCCTACGTTTCGACTGTGACTACAGATGAAGACTGGCCAGCAAATAAATAATTTTTCACAGATTGCGTGTCCAATTATTTTCTAATTTTCCATTCTAATACCAGTCGATCATCGTATTCACCCCCCCCTCCCCCTTCCCTACCGAATAAATATATAATTGTATGCTTAACGTCTTAATTGAATCTTACATCGTAGCATCCACCAGCGTCTAGCGCAGAATGCAGCGCTTACTAAAATACTGGGATGCAACCTATACCAATATTTCGGCGATATTGTCTTTTAGCCGATATATCAGGATTGGCGATATTTATTAGTCGATACATGGTTCCCAGCATTTCGTTTCATTCGATCAACCCTCCAGCCATGTGCGTATTCAGCTCAACGGAAGGGGGGCAGATTTCTGAATTCAACTTTTTGCATGGGGGGGTCCATATGGGATGACATGCTATAAAAATCTGATGTGGACACCACACGACTTCCTTGTACGATTATTAAACTATACATATTTTTTTAATAAATAAATTACAAAATATTAATTTTAACTTCAAAACAGTAAGATATACAGCGACCATAATCTAACCCGGTTCTTTTTAAAGAGAGTTTTGATTACAACAAAGAAATATTTGATTACAACAATTAATTTCACAATAAAAATATAATATTTGTTATTGTACGAATCATAAAATTGCACGTATTTAACATAATTTGACATGAAATTTTTTTTTTATGTTTTTGTCGTAATCCATAGCAAGCTTTATTACAAAAACAAAAAAGTATATTATTTTTAAATTTACATATCTCGCTTATACAAATGGCTAATTTAATAATACTTGATGTGCTAGAGAAATTAATTCTCTTAAACTTTTATTTGAAGCATTTATTTCTAAAATCAAAATAAAATCATTTTATTCAAGAAAAACTGTTAACAACTTCAAGTAATGTACCACTTCCGGTTAGCCTATTTTAACCAAAATCTATTATGTTATTGCGATTGACATAAAAGCCTTGTATATCAAATTTGAAAAGTTTTGGATTATATTTTAAAACAGTTTTTCATTAAAATCTATTATAGGCTTCATGTAAAGTGCCACTTCTGGAAATTGTGTAATAACCAGAAAGGGAGGTGCACAACTAGATGTTATAGGAGTCCTAAATACAAAATTTCAACTTTCTACGGCTTACCGTTTTTGAGTTATGCGAGATACGTACGTATAGACGTCACGACGAAATTAGTCAAAATGGATTCAGGGATGATCAAAATGGATATTTCCGCTGAAATCTGAAAACCGAAATTTTTCGCGATTACAATACTTCCTTTACTTACGTACAAGGAAGTAATACACAACAACAAAAGGAAACAACACCATTTATTAAAAAATATTATGTTAATATAATGGAAAGGTAATGTTTACAAGGACCACATCAAATTAGAGCTTTACCAAATATTCTTTATTTCAACCTTCCTGCATCACTGTTTTACAAAAACTGCCTCCTATATTTTATTTTTGTTTACCTTTATACCTATACACAACAATTTACAGTTACTTAACACATTCCATATTATATCACCTCCAATAATTCTTAGATAAATTAATTACATTAACTTAATATAAACACACACACGAATGGTTATATATACCCTTCTTCAACATTCGGCCATCCTGACCTATTCGCGCCCTCGCGAATTTATTTTGCTAAACCTGCAACAGTAAGAAAAATTATTAATTAAAGAACCACAAATCTTTCTAACTTGATCTAGAATAAAATAAAAAAAGGTTAATTCTCAATTTGTATTTTTACAAATCTTATGAGTTCCTTTGAGTCCCTACTACCCTTCGGCAGATCACTCTAAAACATATATCCGAGTCCCTACTGTCCTCTCGACAGATCACCCCCAAACGATATACCCGGGTCCCTACTGCCCTCTTGACAGATCACCCCAAACGATATATCCGGGTCCCTACTGTCCTCTCGACAGATCACCCCCAAACGATATATCCGGGTCCCTACTGTCCTCTCGACAGATCACCCCCAAATGATATATCCGGGTCCCTACTGCCCTCTCGGCAGATCACCCCCAAACGATATATCCGGGTCCCTACTGCCCTCTTGGCAGATCACCCCAAACGATATATCCGGGTCCCTACTGTCCTCTTGGCAGATCACCCCAAACGATATATCCGGGTACCTACTGCCCTCTTGGCAGATCACCCCAAACGATATATCCGGGTCCCTACTGTCCTCTCGACAGATCACCCCCAAACGATATATCCGGGTCCCTACTGCCCTCTTGACAGATCACCCCAAACGATATATCCGGGTCCCTACTGTCCTCTCGACAGATCACCCCCAAACGATATATCCGGGTCCCTACTGTCCTCTCGACAGATCACCCCCAAATGATATATCCGGGTCCCTACTGCCCTCTTGGCAGATCACCCCAAACGATATATTCGGGTCCCTACTGTCCTCTCGACAGATCACCCCCAAACGATATATCCGGGTCCCTACTGCCCCCTTGGCAGATCACCCCCAAACGATATATCCGGGTCCCTACTGTCCTCTCAACAGATCACCCCCAAACGATATATCCGGGTCCCTACTGCCCTCTTGGCAGATCACCCCAAACGATATATCCGGGTCCCTACTGTCCTCTTGGCAGATCACCCCAAACGATATATCCGGGTACCTACTGCCCTCTTGGCAGATCACCCCAAACGATATATCCGGGTCCCTACTGTCCTCTCGACAGATCACCCCCAAACGATATATCCGGGTCCCTACTGCCCTCTTGGCAGATCACCCCAAACGATATATCCGGGTCCCTACTGCCCTCTTGGCAGATCACCCCAAACGATATATCCGGGTCCCTACTGTCCTCTTGGCAGATCACCCCAAACGATATATCCGGGTACCTACTGCCCTCTTGGCAGATCACCCCAAACGATATATCTGGGTCCCTACTGTCCTCTCGACAAATCACCACCAAACGATATATCCTTAAGCCTCTAATAAGTCGATCAACTCCTCGGTGCTGTCGACTTCACTCTCGCTGCTGTCAGACTCCGCCGCCACTACTGCATCAAATCGTTTGTACCCTTTTATTCCTTTCAACGAAATAATTCTGTACCTATCATTTCCGAGCACAGATTTAATTTTGTATGACCCTCCAAACTTTAACTTCAATTTTCTCGTCACGTTTTTCTCAGTCTTTTCAGCACCATTCCACAGCACCAAATCATCAACTTCATATTTAGTGCTTTCCTTTCTTCTCATATCAAATCTTTTTTTTTCATACTTTCGGCCTGGTTTTGCATTTTTGCTATTGCTGTATTTACACTCATCTATGTTCTCTTCAAAATTATCATTTCCTAATTCATTATGTTTACTTCTCATGTATCCAAACAATAATTTCTGAGGGGTAGAAGTCCAGTGCTACTATTTACAGTATTATTTAATCCCCAAATAATATCGCTCAATTTATCATCCCATACACATTCATCTACTGTACTAGTATTTATCGCATCAAGTAACGTTCTATTGTATCGTTCTACCTGTCCGTTTGAGCGTGGTGAGGCAATTGCATTTAATACCAATTTTATTTGGTAATCTCCATAGAAATTTTTAAACATTTTGCTTTTGAAGGCATTTCCACGGTCAGTTATAATCCTCTTGGGTACACCGAACATGCTAAAAATGTTGAAAATTGTTTCTGCAGAAGTCAAACCCTTTGTCGGGCGTGCAAATATAAACTTTGTAAAAGAATTTGCAGACACTAATAAGTTAGAATTACCATTTTGACTTGCACAGAATGGGCCTAGGTGGTCTACATGAAGAGTATACATCGGTTGAGTTGGTTTCTCCAAAGGAAAAAGTTTTCCTTCTGCTCGCCCATAGTTTCCTTTTTTATACGAACAGTCTAGGCACGAATGTACATATTTTCTTATGAATCTCGTCATTTTAGGGAACCAAAATTGTCTCTTTATTATTTCTTCACATTTCACTAATCCAGGGTGTCCGATATCATCGTGATATTTTTTCATAATACTCCACCTGGCCATTTTTGGTATCACTAATTTGTAGGACTTATCGTGAATTTTTCTGAAGAATTTTTCATTTTCCACTTTATACAAACTCATTATCTCAGTATCTGATTTTTCAGACAGCTTTTTCTTAATTATTCGTAAGTTTTCATCTTGCATTTGAACTCCTACAATCCAATCGGACTCCTCTAAAAATGCAACTGTTACAGGATTCCTGCTCAAAGCGTCAACGTGTCCCATTTTTCTTCCTGGGCGGTATATAATTTCAAAGTCATATTCTTGAATTGACAACCACCATCTAGCGACTCGTGGAGTAATGTCTTTTTTGTCAATGTACTTCGTACTGCAGTACAGTCTGTCAGAATTTTAAAATGCATTCCCACAAGATAAATTCTAAAGCGTTTTACCGTCTCTACCACTGCCAAAGTTTCTAAATCAAAACTGTGATATAAGGACTCCTTTTTACTTGTTGTTCTGCTAAAATAAGCTACAGGTCTCAAGATATTATCGTGGTATTGTAAGAGTATACCAGCGATACCTTTACTACTCAAATCGCAATGTATTTCTATAACTAATTTCGAATTGTATATAGCAAGCAATAATAATTTACTTAAGGGTTCCGCTTTACATGCAAAATTATTAACAAATTTACGAAAGTAACTACAGAGTCCTAAAAATTGGCGGAGTTCATGAATATTTCTGGGTTCATTAAATTCCATTACTACTCTTATCTTGTGATTCCCAGGTCTAATACCGTATGCGGTAATTTCGTACCCTAGATAATTAATGTGAGTTTCAAAGAAATGACACTTATCTATATTTAATTTTAAATTTTCCTTTTTAAGGATCTTAAACAGGGTTTCTAGATTTTCTAGCCCCTCCTCATACTTAGGGACGGTATTAACAAATCATCCATATAGGCAAGAACCTTTTCGAATCTAAGACTTCCTAGAATTCTATCTATAAGCCTTTGAAAGGTAGAAGGAGAGTTTGCTAGCCCAAATGGAGTTCTAGTGAACTCGTAATGACCTTCTGGGGTTACGAAAGCTGTTTTATGTATCGAATCTGCAGCTACCGGAATATGATAATATGCATCAGTCATTTACCAATCTGTTCTTCAATATTTGGTAATGGGTACCTGTCCTTAACTGTTATAGAATTTAATTTTCTATAATCAATGCAAAGTCGAAAATCATCATTTTTTTACGAACTAGAATGGCAGGACTAGCAAAATTTGAATTTGACTCCCGGATAATATCATTATCTAATAGATCAGTCACTTTTTCTCTAACTTTATGTTTCTCAAATTCTGATAGGCGATATGGTTTATAGCATACTTGGTTATCATTTATTAAATTAATATGCATTCCTATCTTGTCCGTGCGTCCTATATCTCGAGTGTTCTTCGCAAAACAGTTATGATACTTCATTAAAAGCTTAACAAGTTTTTCACGAGAACATGCATCAATAGGTCCAACAACCACATTAGTAAAATTTAGTTTTCTGACATTTATAACCTTGTTCTCGGCTGGGGCATGAGTTAATGTCTGTTTTACCCCACTCATCTCGTCATGTATGAGTAACTCAATGATAGTACCTCTGGTAATGATTTCATCTTCCTTTAAAAGGGCTGACTCTTCTCCTATATTAATTACTTCCAAAAATCCTTTTCCATTTTGAAGTAATATCCTCGGTATACAAAATTCTATTCTACCTATCGTTCTCGTCCTTGGCGCTAAATATATAGTACTGCGTGATTCTGTTCTTCGAAATAGTCTGGGATTAATTGAGTCGATAACATGGTAACCTCTTTAGCTGCGAAGATTTCAATTTTAGCATTATCTACTATACACTCAATTTTATCCAAAAAAAAATATGGTTCCTTTAAAGCCTCGGTAAAATGTACCATTGAGTGTTAAATTTGAATTGTTAATAATAGGTTGGCCTAGTAAGATATCCATTTCACTCAATGGTTTATCAAAAACTATAAAGTCTGTTCTGACAGAGATATTGTCGATAGTAATGCATATAGTTGCTCTGCCCTTGGGATACATTATTTGACCTGAAAAGCACCTAACTACTGAATCTATAGGAATTAATTTTTGTTTTAATTTTTCAGCAAAGTTTCTACATAATATGTTAATTTCGCTACCAGTATCTAAGTAACTTACCGCTTTTATATTATTTACTAGAATATTTTTAAAATAAGAAGACTGTAATACTCCCCTGTTTACATTGTTATGTTCGTTCCTCCAGCAGTTAGCTACCGTGTGGCCTCTGCGCTGGCAGTTTTCACATGTCGGGACGTCATATTTCTTCGTTTCTTGCTTTTCAGTTGACTCAGTTGTCTTGCCCATGAATATCGTAACCTCCATGTTATCTCGGTCTTCTCTGAGATTTGTGTTTTTATTTAGACAATTCTTGGCTTTGTGGCCAGTGTGATTGCATATGAAACATTTTATGAAACTTGATCCATTCTGGTTTCGCGGACAATACTTCGATTTATGGCCAATTTTGTGACACTTATAACATTCTATACCTCGTTTCTTTAATCCACTTGGTCCTGGTTCTGACGAATTATTCAAAAATCGCGATAGTCCATGACTGCTTCCAGCCACAGATAGAAACTTCTTATATAACTCTTCTGGCTTTTTATGGGCTCCTGCTTTTGCATTGTCATGTAAGTGTTCAGGTAGCCCATCTATAATCAATGATACTGCCTTTGTTCCAGTTATATCGCATCTTGCCAATAACGCCCTTTTTAATAGTAAGTTGCCATTGACTCGTTACATGACTTGTGGCGGTTGATAGCTTCCTTAATCAGAGTCGCATAGTCTTGTAGTGGTGGAAAGGCATCCTTCAATTCAACTTTACATTCGTGCCATGATTTATCATTTATTCCAACTTAGACTGCATCAAGTAAGATTTAGTTGCGTCATCCCAACCATGTATATTCGATAGTTGTTCGATCTTCCCGACTCAATTTTCTACTGTGAAGCTTGACTTTTCCGGATTAAAAACTGGAATTATATAACCGCGATCACTGTGATTATCACTGTATTTGGTCTCATCTATCTTTTTCCTTTCAACTGTCTCACTAATCATATTATTTAGATGATTTTCAATAAATGTCTGTAGCAATGGCACCTCATTATCACTGCTTAATACATCACTATCTTTCTGCACCAGCTGACGAGTGTATTTCCTTTTAGGCATATTTGTAATTTTATTTTTCTTCACTTGCAGTACGTAGATTGTATCCCACTTCTGAATTGTTAATATAATGGAAAGGTAATGTTTACAAAGGACCACAAAATAATACATCAAATTAGAGCTTTACCAAATATTCTTTATTTCAACCTTTCGGCATCACTGTTTTACAAAAACTGCCTCCTATATTTTATTTTTGTTCACCTTTATACCTATACATAACAATTTACAGTTACTTAACACATTCCATATTATATCACCTCCAATAATTCTTAGATAAATTAATTACATTAACTTAATATAAACACACACACGAATGGTTATATATACCCTTCTTCAACAATTAATTTTTTAACAATGTTCCTTGATCGCGAAAACCCACTTACGGTAAAGTGTTGTTTTGTTGATCTGAACTTACATCAAGGAAAACAACAATGAGGTTTTGTCAGAAAAATTAAAATTGAAATTCTTCTCGCATACAACGCGAGTTTCTTTGTTTCGTAATTAGTTCCTTTAATAATGTATAAAGAACAACAACACACCAGTTAATAAATTTTTCAAAAAAAATGTTATTTATATTTCTATTTCATTTTAATAACTATTTGTCATTCATTCTAAATGTTTCAAATTGTAGAAATAGACTTCATAGATCGAGGAAATTTTAAATAAACGAAGAGAGAAATTGTGAAAATTTATATATATATATATATATATATATATATATATATATATATATATATATATATATATATATATATATGCGCATTGTTCGCGCTGACTTTATATTTCTTCAGTTAGAACAGTGTACTCATTACGATTTGTAAAAAGACTTGTGAAAGGTTTATTGATTTCCATGGATATAGCTCAAATGGTTACTAGCCCTGGGTTCAAATCCCAGTGAGATATGAATTTTTTACAATTTCTTTTGTCGTTTATTTAAAATTTCTTTGATCTACAATTTAAAATATTTCATTTTATATTTTTTCCACTTTGGAAGGGTGTCAGCTGCCTCCAGCATCTGACCTCTGATTCCCACAAAAAAAACCCGTTAACTTTCTGCCGCGATAAAATTCTTTACTCAAATTTGAAAATAGAGTAAAAGTACTGCGGAATCTCAGTTAGACAGATTTGCGAAATCGCTTATCTCCGCACAATTTGAGGATAATATATATTTTAAATAAAAAAAAATTAAATGTTAATTTTAATTTTATTTAATAACTTTCCGAAAGGTATGGGCAAAAGTTGCGTTTAGTCACCTTTGCCTTCTTTTATTTTCACATTCTTTTAATATTTATATGTTCGTATCGGTATCAGTATTGCCGATATTTTTCAACAAATATAGTGGAAGCTCGGTTGCTACTAATCAGTAAACAATCCGTAGTATAACTCTGAATTTGTACGTGATTTTGTGACATTGGACAAATTCGTTTGGTACGTCCAGTCTGGTATAAGTCCAAAGATCTGGAACGGATTAATAACGTATACCCGAGGTTCCACTGTATCAGTATCGTATCGATAGACACGAGAATCGTTTTGGCGGTTGCTGCGTAATTAAAATATAAAAATTATTCGAAATTATTACATCCGTAATACTAGTAATACTACTCGTAGTAGATATATTTAGATATTCAAATTATTGTAAAACATCATTAAATATTAAATTTTATGTTAGGGAGGACATTTTCATCGCAAAAGAGAACAGACGAAAATAATGGGCAAAGGAGGACGGGTGGCAACCCTATTATTGCATTAGTAAAATTATGTTAACTTCTTAGTTCGCCGATGGCGGTAGCAGTCGCCACTGCAACACTGAATATATTGAAATTTGTTATTTTACAGTTTGTGTTTTAGTTAGCGTTTTGAAGTGCAAAATTTCGAAAGAAATAAAAGATATGTATAAATAAATAAATTATTGCTCAAAAAAATATTTTTTTTAAACTCGAAGAAAAAATAGTATATGTATGTCATTCGGAGTAGAACGCTTTTTTTTATGTTCCCACTATTTACGACCGAGGCGCTGGTCGAGTGGTCGAGGTCAGGCAAACTGGGTGAAATACAAAAATTATCTCTTTGTATTTCTACTAACATAATATATTATTATTTATTTATGCAATATGTCATCTGTATTGAATTCATTTTATTACCATTTGCATTAGTTCAATATGCAATTTCATGTGAGGGTAGAGAATAGAATTTTATATTTTTATTTTAGTGCCGGATTTCGTTTCGTGGCTGGTTTTCGAGCATACGGGATTAAGCCTGCCTGCGGAATATCGAACAAGGGATATTAACACAAATCTATGCTGCAGAGCGTCGAACGTCTGGTAAAAATGCAGCAAGATATTAGCGCGGCACGTGACGTATGTATACTTACCACCGTACTAAATCTGCATATCGACTATTCTACTCGTAGAAGAGTAGGCTGTGCGTGTATGTGTACATCTCTCCTCTAATTCGTGCCATATGCCGCTAAATTACTCCGTACATGCGATCGGAAATTAATCGAATTATAAACCACGTATTGAATAAAATTATCCTATGGACAATTCATCATTGTAAATTATCATTCTAACGAAAGAAATACCCACGCCAACTAAATAAATCTTAAGCGCCATTAATCCAGGAAGTTAAATGCAAACTATTACATCTTTACATTACATATTCAAATTTTCAAATTATACAGGATGTCCCAAAACGTACCGGCAATATTTCAAAGATGAATTTTAGAACTTAATTAGAGTTGAAAAGTCCTTCAAAACATATGTCGTAAACGTAATTTTTAACGAGTTATTGTTTATTTCATAATTTATGTGGCTAAAATTTTTAGTTCAATGGATTCCTGAAATACTGATCTAGTTGCCAGGATCGCATCTTTTGTTTGTCAATTTTTGAACATCGTTGAACAAATTATTGATTGTAACTTGTTAGTTTATTACTGTGATACTGATAAATACATAGGGATTGGGTAGTGATCAAAAAGATTGTAGTTTCTAATCAGCGGCCCTACTTAAATATCAACTAAAAGTTGATGTATCTATGTAACTTTAAACTTCAAACTAGGATGTAAAATGGAGATATGTATGATTTATTTTTTTATTTTAATCTTCAAAAATCTGATGTGGCCAGCACAATACCTTCCGTCAATCCTGTGTATTATGTACAAATTCAAAATAATGTTACTGCACGCGCCCATACATAAATTGTCTTGCAAAAGATCCTATATTTCCAGTAAAGTTATTTCATTAACAAACTATGCAAATTGCACTTGACACTGACATTTTCTTCTTCTTCTTTAGTTTTTCCCATTCGTTAGGGGGTCGCCATTTTTTATTTTCTTCTGCCACTCATTTTTGTTTTGCGTGTCATTCCTCATTCAGTTCCTTTTCCCTCAAGTCTTCTACAATACAGTCTTTTCATCTTATATATGGTCTTCCTATGTTTCTTCCACCTTCTATTAATATATTCATCTCTCCTCATGACATGTTCAAACCAATGTAATCGTCTCTCATATATCTAGAAACTTCTAACACTAGAGTTACTTCCCTTATTCTTTCATTGATTTACATTTTATTGATACTGACATCTGTCAATTTGAATTACCTGAAAATATTAGCAGTTTCCATGGTTAAGTTAGCATAGCTGGCTGAATTATGAAATTTATGTGAAATTTATTATTTGTATTCTTCTTTAACTCTATATCTGTTGAATAACAAATATAAAATGCAATCAATCGTATAGATAATAATATATTCTTTAAGTTATAATAACATTTAACTGATTTTTTCAAGAAAAACTGTTAAAATCTTCAAATGAGGGTACTTCCGGCCGACCAATTATAACCAAAATCTAAACAGGTCTGCATATGGTTGTAAGGAAGAGGAATACGCAAGAATTGTAATTTTTGGAATTCTAGTATTGGAGATATCGTCCACGAAAAAGCGGTCACATACACACACACATACACACACACACACACACACACACACACACACACGCACATACGAACACACACACACACACACATACAGACATCATCGTAAAAATAGTAAAATCGTATTGTAAAGACCCTAAAACGTGCTTATTCAATGAAAACTCACCACCGAATTTTTTGACCAAAGACAATACCTTCCTTACCTAGAGGTGACGGAAGGTAAAAAGAGGCCACACTAGAATTATTGAGAATAAGAAATCAGGTAGGCCATTGAAAACAATAGCCGTTAGTATGAACAACTGATTAGCGAGCATTTGATCAGCATTGTGTTTCTCAATTAATCATTTATGGTCTATTTAGGAGAAAAATACTTCTGTAACACAAGGAGATGATGATGACGTTCTGATGATATGATCTTACTTCTTTATCGAACGATGGTACTTGAACTAACTGGTGGTCTATGGATGAATGACGACCACTTTATTGAGACGAAATACACTAACTTATTATTAACGACTAAACATAACTAATCAAATAAACTAAACTGTTACAAAATTACATTGGAACTCTAACTCTGCGAGCTAGCCCAAACTTAAAAAACAGACTCTACATGTGTTTTACACGTGAGTGTCAAACATATACTCTACACGTCTTCTAGACGTGATAGACAAACAGACTCCAGACTCATCATGTCTTATCGACATGAGTAACAAACACCGTCTAACTAGAAACAACTAAAACGTTATCATTTTCGTGAGAAGATGTCTTGGGGGATGCAGGGTGTAGGCTTGCAATAACTTATACACTTAATTATCAACACTCTAAATATCTAGACTACTGACACCTAAATTAAACAGGACAGTTATAAAAAAATGATATTTATTTCTAAACAGAATTTTGACTTACAACTATAAACAGAGTTGAAATATTGTTATTAAAACTTTAATTTAGAAACGTGTACAAAAATGTTATTTGCTTGTTGTCGGTCTGCACTCGCCTTGTCACACTTCAAATAAATGATGCGTACAATTAATTTTTCTATAACTGTTATTTGAAATATTTTTCTCTAACATAATGCATAAAGGATTGACAGAAAAACAGTGCTACTTAACTACTCGGTAATCAGCCGTAATCAGTTATTCATACTGACAGTCATTATTTGCACCATTATTTTAAACAGGCATTTATGTCATTTGAAATTAAGTTAATTTGTACTTAAGTTGAAGTTGTGAGTGCAAATATGAAATTAATCAAAGAGCATTTTGGAATCATGATTTATAATTAGATTTGACAGCTTCTAAGGTAGCCTTAAATTAATTTAACTGATGCCCAGCGCCAATAATAAGTTTGGCAGCTTTGGTAGCATAAGAAATTAATTTGAGTACTTTGACAGTTTTTAAGACTCCCAGAAATTATTTTGAAAGCATTCCAAAATAATATTATCTAAAAGCTTTTAGTAGGCAGAAAGAAAGAACGGTGAAATATTGTTGAACATATTTAAAATAAAATTCTAAAAAATATGAACCATGTATCTTATTCTCAATAATTCTAGCGTGACCTTCGGATTAGACACTTTTTTGTAATAAATTTATAATACCTGAGAAAAATATAATACCTAATGTTTATGACATAATCGCCTCCTCAAAAGACACAGATATTGATTCTCCGCTCTAAGACAACTTTTAAAAAATCATCTTTAGTATGGTTAGAATAATCAATAAACTACATTATTTTGAATGAATAGTTCGAGATTTGACTCTAGGATCTCTAATTCATTAAACAAACATATAGTTAATTATTAACCCTTTTCTATCTATAACACAATGCTTGATAAATTAACATTATTAGACGGTGATTCTGTATTTAGCCATGATTAGTAGTGTTTACTTGTGATGACTAGGCCGACATCTTCAGTTATTTCTTAAACAGACCTTTATACTTTTACAACGTTGTTTATTAGAAGTCATAAATTTTACTATGTAACCTTATTTGATTACGGATAATTTAGGTTGAAATTTTTTTTAGTAAATATTGTCAATCACAATTTCTTCAAACGTTTTGTATGTACCTATGCATTTGAGAATTCATATCCGGTGCACCTAATTTTCATTGTTTAAATTTTATTTGGGTACTTCACATTTTGAAAATCTAGCCCATTACACTAGCAATTTCCTACATTTGAAGTTATACCGGAAACCTGAATAATAGTTATTAACGTTATTAGGCCAATATAAAGCAAATAACGGAGTGGGCTGAAGTTTGTATAATTTGCCAAGTCTGTTATTTGCATATCAGCCGTGTGGCGTTCAAGATTTTTCGTAATGGCATAAAATTTAAACATTTAAAAATACCTTCTGAAAATTGTTTCTCCTATCATATAGACATTTTTTCTTTGTTATTTATAAATTTTTCGTGGCTATAGCTATCATGATGCTGTGATGCGTCCGTTATAAATCTTAACGACCAGCGGCCGTTGGGGACCCCTTTTCACTATTGTTTTTAGTTCTGTTAAATCCTAGTAACAACGGTATGGTATTACGAATGATTATGAATATTAAATGATTCTTAGATGATTTCTATCAAAATTGCGAGCTACTTTTTTTTGTTAATATGTACAATTTTTAAAATTTAGGGTATGTTGGTAAAATAATTAATAAGAAATAAGTTCTGTAAATAAATACGAAATAAAATCTGATATGGCCAACACATGACCTTTCGTCAATTATATGTATTTTAAACAAATTACTCACAGATAAGGTAGTGCCTTGCAAAAGATTATATATTTCCAGTAAAATTATTTCACGAACACACATCATCGTGTAAATATCGTATTCTAGGAACCTCAAAATGTGCTTATTCATTAAAAACTCACATTTTTAACCAAAGACGATACCTTACCTAAAGGTGACGGAAGGTAAAAATACTTGTGATTTAAAAAAAAAATTATAAAAAAAAGTTGTACCTATTAATGTTCTATGATGACAATAGGTATAGGTAAATTCTTGGAATATATATAACTCAATATTAATGAAAGCAGTCAATGAGATTTGAACGGTTTCTGAAATTATTGGAAACTCAATGTTTTCGATTGCGTTTCTTTGAGAACTTCTACAAACGTTATTCCGCAGACGTCGTATTTCATAAGTTCTGCAGTCGACAACTATAATTCTTAATTTCTTACAGATCCGAAATTAATTGTTTTCTTCTTTGCTATCTCTAGCTATCGTTGCAATTAATAATTATTGAAAATTTCTAAGATTAAAACTTCGCGAATAAGTACAAAAAATCTAATGTGGTCAGCACATTACCTCTCATCATTTCAATTTTGTACTTTATATAAACTTAGATCCAACAATGCTAATTAATATATGTACATATATGTACTTATTTTTACTTTTTACTTACATACCTACATCACAATTTAATTACCAAATTTTCAACTCCAAACCCTAACATTATTTTATTTAATGAATTTGATATCGAAGGTGCACTCCCATGCTAATTAATTTACAACATTAATAACAAAGTATAACAAAATGTTATTATATTAATTTAAATTTATGTTTTTGACAGTGAAATGTGATAGGTACCTACATACCGTAAATTCATTGACATATTATCTTGAAAGCTCAGACTGCAATTACATATTATTTGTACATTTGTAGAATATTCAATAATCGTTAACTTTATATTAATTTGATAGTTCCTCGACTGTATAAAGGAATAAAATGGAAAATCGTAGAAAAAACAGTCTTGAAAATTTTGTGAAATTTTTATTACAAAATCCGACGTTTCGGTAGCCAATCTGCCTTCCCCAGGGAAAATAGAATGTTATTGTGTTGCAAAGGAACCCTATCGGAAGATGATCTGCGATAGAGACATAGTTCACAATTTTTTTTTAAATTAGAAGACGATATGCTTTTGTAACTACTCTCATATTTAATTTTTCAACATAATAACATTCCATTTTCCCTGAGGAAGGCAGAATGACTGCCAAAACGTCGGATTTTGTAATAAAAATATCACAAAATTTTCAAGACTGTTTTTTCTCCAATTTTCCATTTTTAATTTAAAGCTCCAAGCAAAAGTATCATTTTTAATTTCCAAATAACACAAAAATGTTACGGATACATTCAATTATAATCAAAATTGATAAAAAAAATCCACGCATACCTACTTTATCGTCCTAACTGAGTCACTTCTATCTAAATCTTCTACTATTATGACCCTCCGCTGTGAATAAGGCATACCTACTTTTTCAGGCTCAGATAAAAGCTGGATCATTTATGAGTAACACCCATATCTACAATCATCGTAAAATGTATAAATTTGATTGAAATGATCTTAAAAATTACTTATTTGCCAAAATCTCTAGTATACGATTTTTAGCACGATCTCTATACCTCCCGTAACAAACGAAACGAGAATTAAAAAGTTTTCAAACTGGGAGTTAGTAGATTCATTCTGCTTTGCAGGATTATATTTCCCAAGCATGTGCATAAAATATGTTTTTCTTCAAGTGTACAATAATATTCATATTATGCTACTGTACACACACTATAGAAGATATTCATTTTATTACTAGTACAACAATGTTGTTCATTATTGTACTAGTAAAAAAATGTTAGCTTCTTAGTTCACCGCTGGCGGCAGCAGTCGTCACAGCATCACAGACCATATTGAAAATTGTTATTTGACAGTTGTATCGTTTGTGTTTTGTAGTGTACACAAGCCGACTATGGCTGAAATTACTAACTTTACAATTAAAACAATTCCAGAAAAATATAAGAAAATCCCCAATTTTCTTTGAAACACTTGAAGAAAAAATAGTATATGTTATTCGGAGCAGAACGCCCTTTTGTGTTTTACCCAGCTGGCCCAGCAATAGCTGGGTTCAACACAAAAAGACCGCTTTCTACTCCTAATAACATAATATACTATTTATTGACGAGCTGTCATGATAGAAATCGAGATATTAAAAGTTTTTCTTTTGCTTTATATACATTCTGTGTATTGCATAACATAAATTTTAGCTTATTTTTCCTGTCATTTCTTGGATGCGCAAACAAATTAATGTTGATGCAGCTCTTTACAGAATTTCTGCTTCAATTTGTACGGTAATTGACAAGTAACAATTCGAAAAGATTAGATTAATTTCGCGTCCTTTAGGAACATACATAATGCAAATCTGCAATAAAGCAATGCTTAGAGTTGATTAGACATGTTAGATAACATCATCAGAAACTTTGTCGTCTTATTAAATCGGCAGGATGACCAACAGCCAAAGAATGTAGTATTGACTATTTACTTACATATTTTTAAAAATAAAAACTGATTATAACAATGAAAAAAATTGATTACAATAATCAAAATATAAATTTTAATAAAAATTGTTGCAGCTAATGTAGAGACCAAAAAAGAGCACACCATCACAAACAATTTAATTCGAACAACTATGTTATCAATTATCATTTGAAGGACAGTGTGATCGGAATGTAAATTATTTTGATAATTCCTTTCATATCTACAATAAAAATTAACAAAAAACTGTAGTCATCGCGAAAGAATTTTTATATGATTTCTGATAAAAACATTATTTTACAAAACAAATATAAATTATGAATGAAAAAAAGATGAAGTATGTAATAAATTTCATGAAATCTTTAGTAACGTCACTTTGTCACACATGAGAGTTTTTATGGAACATTAAAAATCAATATATACAAATAGAATTATTCCATTTTTTCACAAACTTCTCCTGTGTGCTTTATTACCCAATGTGCCAGACTGTTATTATTACGGGATTTCTGTAATGACGACATATAATTATTTAGGACGCGTATTAGGCTCAGGTGTCACCTCATAACCACTCAAACCTTTTTTTAATAACAAGTACATCACACGGGCACAGACGCAATATATTGCGTCTGTGACACGGGTCACTTTTATGTGATTTGAAAATTGGAAATAATTTTCAATTTTGAATTTACTATTTATTCAATCAGCATATTTTTTTTGTCATAGTGCATTAAGATAGAAATGAATCTGAAAATCAGTAATTTTTAAATAAAGCTTACAGCCTTAGAACCCCTATCGGTAAACATTAAAAAATTCCGATCGTGCAAAATAGTTATTTATGCAACAAGAGTGTAAACACAATCTTTATGACATGAGATCAAGTATTCTGTGACGAGTCCCAAATTATTGCCTCAATGTCATAAAGATTGTTTACACTTAATTTGCATACAATATTTTTTATATGACCTTAAATAAAATTCTTAAAACAAATTAGAAATTTGACAGACGAGCAGACGACAAATTGAACACACCAAATACCAAGTTCACATTTAACAGAGAACAGATCTGAAGTTGAATACTGCAGTTCTGTCAGTGTTACCACCATGAATGTATAAAAAAAAAACTAAATTTAGGTAAGACAATTTAAATGCCAAACGTGTATTGACTTTACACATTGTCTGCAGTGTGTATCAACTTTACACATCGGAGTATAAAATAGTATATTATGTGGCAAGTGTGTGAAGCTGAAATTTTTACATGAGGGTGGAGATTGCGACACGAGCCGAAGGCTCGTGTCGCAATCTCCATCGCGAATATTCAACAAATCTCGACCCTACGGGACTTCCCAATCTACAGTCTCGACCTAAAAACTGTTACTTACAGTTCATGGTATGTAATATACTATAAAAACATCTTTTAACTTACAAGTTACTAATATAATGCCATCCAAATAAATTTTGTGCGTTATTTTAACACATTACACTCATTACAGTATCTTTGTGACAGTTTACTTTACATATTTTACATTTCAATCCGCTAGTTTCCATGATTAGGTACAAATTCTGATCTCAACGCTTTGTAAATTAAATTCGAACAGATGACGTCATTAATGAAAACTTACATTGGTTTTTATTAGTGCTGTGAGGATCCGACAAAACTTGGATTCGAGAACACTGATTTCAAAATATCCGAATCCTCGGATATCCGACGTTCGGATATTGAAGCGGATATCCGAAAATTTTATTCGAATTCGGATCCGGATCCTGATTTGGATCAGGATCCTGATATGGATTCGGATCCTGATTTGGATCTGGATCCTGATATGGATTCGGATCCTGATTTGGATCCGGATCCGGATTCGAAATTTTGTTTACGGATCCGGATCCGAATTCGATGTTTTGTTTGCGGATCCGGATCCAAATTTTAATTCTGGATTCGATTCTTCATTTTGAATGTGAAGTCTAACATCTGGAATTGTGTTCAAATTCAAACCGTTAAAGTGGGCCTGTTTACCTTTACAGCGGTCTGTAAACACCAGTACACAAACAGTAATACATTTTATAATACCCCTCTAAAATAACCAGGTAGTATGTACAAATGTAAAGAAAAAAGAAATTTGAGAAACAATGGCCATAGGTTCGTTGCAGGTAACGAAATACCTATCGTGCACGTGTTTCACATAAAAGGGGTTGTTTTTGTTACTTATAGTTATGTAGAATCGAAGAATTTCCTTCTTAGCGGATGCTAAAAGTTGTCCAACAAAAATTTATATCTGCCAACTATTTATTAACTACATCAAACAAAAATGTATTGTGGACTGTCATCAGATTTATTTGGTTTTGATGAGACCCGATGCTAATATTGAAATGTAAGGTTCAATAGTGAGAATATTCGAATCCTAGAGCCGATCCGGATACTGGAATTCCATATCTCATACTCATATTCGAATCTAAGATCCGATACTCAAATCCGTTTCCAAAATTCGATATTCGGATCCGGATTCAAGATCTGATACTCAGATTCGGATCCAAACTCCAATACTCAGATTCGGATCCAAAATCCGATACTCAGATCCGGATCCAAAATCCGATACTCAGATCCGGATCCAAAATCCGATACTGAGATTTGGATCCGAGATCCGGATAGTTCAATATTCAATTATCCGGATATCCGGATAATTTTGGATCCGAAACCGAAACTATCCGGATCCGGATCCCACCACTAGTTTTTATAAGAAAGCAATATTTCTTTTTTTTTGCTAGTATTCATCAATTAACATAAACTGTCTTATTTTTGTGAAACTTTCCTCATTATAACAATAATCTAAATGCTCATTTAATAAGTTAAATTAATATGTAATAATGACTGCTTTTCTCTATTCATTGATTAGTGAGTTTTACAAAAGATTGACAATAATTGCTTTAGAATGCAGAAATATCATAAATGTAATATTAGGTCCTGTATAATCTGCAAAGTAATTCATTTCTATGTGCGTAGGAATATTTTCCACTTCACAATATAAACATATTACTGGCCTTGGTTAAACATAGTTCTTTATCATTCTAATATTTATCTAGTATTTTTAATTTTAAATAACTATAATTTCTTATGATTTTTAAAAATTGTTGTTTAAATGCTAAGCAAATGTTTTTTAAGTATTCACGTATAAAACAATATTTGAAATATTATTTCTGGTTTCTCGAACTATGTAGGTACCTCATGTTATCGTTGAAGATATCAATACTGAAAATATGTATTATAATTAATGAAAGTAGGATTTTTCACAATTAAAGTAGGATGCAGAACGCAGTAATTGTAGATTGTAGGACTGTCCTACCAAAATTAGGACAGTTGGAATCAATTTCCAAAAACACAGGCGTCACTGTTGATATTTTATATATTATATTTTTATTTATATATGTAGTTTTAAATTTTATAACTCTGTCGTGCATTGATAATGACATTTGGGCAATAAAACAAGTAAACTGTGGTGTTATGAAACAGTAGCAATCGTTGTGACGTATACTAACTGATGTTCGGTCAGAGATCCTGTCTGCAGCCACTAATAAGTGTAAACTACACCACAGCGGCTGAAATGGGGTGTTCAGTTTTCAATTACATCGATGTCCGCTGCATTGGACGCCCGGGCCCGGCTAAGTTACGAGTTTGCGGGTGACAGCCAGCCAAACATTTTCCCCTTCATCAATTACATTTTTATGACGCCACCACTTATGTCTACGTATATATCTGGTTAATTAACGATGACATTTTTATGTTTGTTCAGGCGTGGCGCTTGAAATTCGAGAGTGTATGTATAATTGTATCAGGAGAGTATGAAAGGACATCTATTCCAGGAATTCTTCATGACCTTTGCCATATTGTTCAGCGTATTTTGTTTTTCCAGCAAATTGCTAATTGTATCACGTTTTGTAAAAAAAGATAGGGAAATTTAAAATCGTTGTAATCCCATACTCGATTATTAACGAAATGTTGCTGGTTCAAAACCTGTATCTACCTCCGATACTTGGTAAATAAATTTATTAATAAAGTACATGAAATATCTACCTTCCCTGCCCTTTAACCTTTGCAATTTTGTTTACAGTTGTACGAGTATAAACTTTGCACAAACGTAATTAAAACCGATACATAACAATTTAAGGATTTGACATTTTGAAATGTAAACTAATTGAAAACATCACATATTTTAATTAAATAAAAAGGAAAATTACAGAAATTTGTAAGGATTAGCGTCATCTATTGGAATTATGTAGATTTTCATATTAATCTGAATGATTGATGATAAATTATAAAGCTATTAAAAAAATATTATTTTTTTTCGAAAACTCATGTGTCTACTGAATGTAAAAGTCTTTAACATCCTACATTTTTAATTGAAGAAAAGGCGATAATTTGGTAAAATATATCCCATTATTTTTATTTGCTTAGGAAAAATAATTCTATTTACATTTAATTTTCCAATTGAGCAATTATTCGTAATAATTCTGCTTATATACCTGAGATTAGATACATACCTGTAATGGTGATATTAGATGTCACGATCCTCCTTGGATGTCACATTAATTTCATTAATTTTCTATTTACATTTTCAATACTTTTGGGACATAATTTTCCAAAAAAAAACCTTTGATACTCGATTGTGAAACGCTTTTGCATTCTCGAATAAAAAAGTGACATTTCGCAACCTAGAATCAAAAATAACTATTTTCTATTCCCGATGTTAAAATGTGATTTAACCTATTGTTTACCATAGCGCTAAATAACATCTTACTCACAACTTGACAAGCTGTGGCTTCGATTGTATTGGACATGGCGTGAAACTAGCAACCAACTGATTCATTAAACACGAGTTGAAGACAGCGTCTATAGCTTACAACTGTCATGCTGTTAAAATAATTGTATTTCCTTATTTCTGTAGTCTTAAATTGCAGTCGTAGAAAATATACTACATATATAAGTAACATTTATTTTTCTTCAATATATTTAATATTTTTATAAATATCCTTTAAAATTATTTAGTAATAGTAAATGACAGTAATATTAAATTAAAATATTAAATGTTCGGCTAGCATATTTTTTGTATACAATACAAATCGATCATTTTATTTTTACAAGATGAAGTTAATTTACAAACAAACATATCAATTTAAAATATTGAAACTGTCCTAATGAAATAAAGTAATTAAATTTCGTTTCACTTGACAGATTCAAATTACTTTTCCAAATTAATGACCAAAATGATTTAAAATTGAAATCCAATAAAATTCATTAAAACATTATCAATAAGTAATAACCATTTGATACACTCACGTTCTAAGCGAGAGTTCGACGATTCAAATTTTTCACTCTTGAAACATTAGCTAAAACATGACCGTATTCAAAATGTACTTTCAACCTCTAACAGAAATTGTTAACTATAACAAGTTGAAAGCGTAAAGTAATAAAAATTACTACTGACGTTAGAATTCATGCACTTTGTTATGAAATAAAAAAAATAGTACTTCTAATTATTATTGTTATATTTTGTATAATTTTATTTTTTTCCGTAGTTCTCTGTTTTTTTCTTGATATATTTCTCTATTGAAAATGGATTTATTAGTAAGCCATTTTTGTAAGCATAATTCTTCTCCTCTATCATTTGTTCTACTTCCTCTGTTACCCATGGTGGATTAGATTAATAGAATAAAATTAGAGAAGAACGATATGTGGGAGCAGAAATGCATCCAAATTGAAAATTGTATAGGAGGAAAAAGAACTACAGAGGTATGGAAAACCATCTCACATATGAAGACAAACACTACAAATAAGGTAATGGACAACATGATACCTATATCGAAATGGAAAAACCACTATGAGCAACTACTGGTGGAGAGCAGACCAGAATATCAAAACGAAATTTCAGAAATAGACAACACAAACATAGATATAGAGGTAATGGTGAACACCGAGGATGTTCATACATCATTAAGTAAAATGAAAAATGGACGTTCCCCAGGACCAGGAAATATACCAGTAGAGTTACTAAAAGCAGGAGGACCTGGTTTAATTGAACGAGTGGCACAATTTATGAATCAATGTTGCCACCAAGTTAAAATACCATTAGAATGGAGAAACTCACATATAGTCTCTATTTTTAAAAAATCTGATGTGGCCAGCACATAACCTCTCGCCGTATATTTTACCTGGCTGTATGCATAAAGCAAAGATTATTTTTATAAATACAAATAATATATTCATATAAATCTATGACGTATAAACTTCTTTATTATTCAATAATAGCATGTCTCAACATAAAGATATTTACCATAAATTATGTTACAATAAATTACAAAGTAGAGTTTACCATATATAAATATTAGGCTGGTAACAGCAATTTTCAATTCGAACAACTTTGTTTACTTTCTCTTCATATTCTTCTAGTAAAAACATTAATTTTGTGCGGTCTAAAATGTATATATCTGGATTGTGCATCTATTCTTACATATCTTCTTTTACATTTTATTTTTTCATACTTGTTATATCTAAATAACACTAATTCCTTTTAATAAAGTGACGGATAGATTGCACTCCGATTATTCTTATATCGATGTGTAATTTTGTCAATATTTACAACTTACTTGAGAAGAATTTGATAGCTTTTTCGCAATTCAAAGTTACTCTAGTCTACAGTACTGGTGTACATTGTCCCATAATGTTTGAAACAAATTTAAGTCCTTCAACCTAGACTTGTCATCTCCATAATAGTCACAGATCAAGAACTAAGGGATTCTCCAAGTACATTTTTAATTCATTACTCATTATTTCTGACACTGACATTTATCTGTCAGTTACAAATAATTTAAATTATCAACTATTTTTCATGGCATCCTTTCGGTTGTAAAATTAATTACAACATTATTTTATATATTATATTCCTTTTATCTCTAAATCTATAAAATATGTATAAAAATATTTAAATGTATCAGAAAGAGAATTTATTTTTCTTTAATATTATCAAGAAAAATTTTCAAAAAATAATATTTAGAAGATTTTTTTTCAAGAATCTTCTACTTCCGGTTGTCCAATTGTTACCAAAACCTTATGTATCAGAAAGAGAATTTATTTTTCTTTAATATTATCAAGAAAAATTTTCAAAAAATAATATTTAGAAGATTTTTTTTCAAGAATCTTCTACTTCCGGTTGTCCAATTGTTACCAAAACCTTTTCAGATCTTCCCGGGAATGTCCGATTGGGAAATACGTTGTTAAACAAATTTTAAGTCTTATAGTT